>JAHZNG010001959.1:0-11806 GCA_027744375.1 Orchesellides sinensis | reverse complement strand
CTTGTAGGTATGTTCTGTTGTGGTATATACTCATGTATCCAGCAGTATATAGTTAATAGAAAACCGATGATGTTATGTATGAATATGGGAAAACAGACCAACAGACTTCAAACGACTTGGATATGCAGTTTCCAAGTTGTAGGACATCAGTTTTTGCGCCAAGTGTGTGATAACGATTATGCCTGCACATTAACCTATTCCATGATGGGATTTCCATCAGCAAATCATAATGTTACACATTGTTATATGAACTGCCCATATAATTTTCCCTTCGTGCATTTATTAAAGTTGTGATGAAAGAAAACCAGTTTGAGTTTCAAAATTACGATTTATGTAGTTTGACAGTGGTGCATAATATGGATGACAAGAAGATCAGTTATATTCAAGATGAGATAGATAGTTTGTAGGAAGTTATGTATGCATGTAAGGGTAGTATATTTGTGTATATTTTTGTTACACAAGGTTTCAATATACATAACCTATTATGTAAAGCGTGAATAGTATCACGTTTTTTTGGTGGATGTCGTGTATAAAAATCTAATTTTAACTTTTCATACTGCGAACTTTCCAATTGCACACACGGTCGGTCTGCAACAACAGCCGAAGCAACAGGAAAACATAAAATAGGTGAAGGAATGAGAAGACAATCAGGATGAGCATTTTTATGCTTGTATATATTGCACTGCAGTTTATTGGAAGGACATGAAATTAATACTCACAGTATACATGACTAAGGATGATGATTATCTCTTGTGTAGGTATAAATGTTTTTTAATAACGACACGCTAACAATTTTTAATACGATGGCATTAAATTAAGATATGTGCGCATTGTCGATGTCGCGACTTACCACGTTTGTACTTTGTACACACATTTGCATCACTAGATGGAAAATTATTGGCATCGGCATTGTTTTTCTGAGTTTTTTTTAACTAAATTGAATACCAATATAATATTATACATATATAGAAGAGTCGCAAGAATTATACCGGGGGAATGGAGACTAACATTTTTATTTATTTAGCAGGGATCGTGTCATCGCGTTGAAGATCATTAAGAACGTCGAGAAGTATCGTGAGGCTGCTAAATTGGAGATTAATGTGCTAAAAAAGTTGGCAGATAAGGATCCCAAAGGCAGATAGTAAGCTTGGAATGAATACCCTGATTATAAAAATAAATGATGATGAATGCAATGAAAAAGGCTATAACGATAAGCTATGCTGTGTTTGTTCTTATAGTAAAGTGAACAACATGTGCAAAAAGGAAGTTGGTGCTAATCCATGCATTTTGTTTCCCTCTAGCCTATGCGTCAAAATGCTGGATTGGTTTGACTATCATGGTCACATGTGTATCGCGTTCGAAATGCTGGGGTTGAGTGTCTTTGATTTCCTGGTGAGTAAAATCTTCTATGTGACATTAATATTCTCTGACCTTTCTGCCATGTTGTTTTCTCGGGCGAATGTTAGAACATAAATTATGATGTGTGACTGTGTCTCATTACCTGATGCATGTTTTACATTTATGCGAAATTGCAGAGCGATTATTTTTTTAAATTCCTGATTATGTATCAATAGTTTGTTTAACTTCTAGCATTTGATTTTAACTAAAAAGTAGCAAAACAAATAATCGCTCCTCATCCACGAGTGCTACCTAATTAATGTAGTGATTGGTCAGCAAAGGAGCGAAAATTAACGTGTGTGCTTGTAATCGATGCTTCCGAAATTAATTCGTTTAGATATGATTACCTGCATGCTACAATATCCTGTTGATTTCAAAATACGAAGTTCGTTGTTCTGGTTCATGAATGTTAACTAAATGATGCTTGTAATTATGACAGAATGGCAAGGAAGACCAAAACCAAGTATTTCTACCATGGAAAGTTAGACTGGGATGAACGGTCTTCTGCTGGAAGATACGTGCGCGACAACTGCCATCCACTTATGGTATGCATTACATTAAATACGTTTAGAAAAATAAGTCTTTTCAACATTTGCTAACGATTACGTTTTGGAAACCTAATAGCGATACATGAAAAACGAAGATGAAGATACGAAACAGTTGTTTGATTTGATCGGACGGATGTTGGAGTACGACGCGGTACAAAGAATTACTTTATCAGAAGCATTAAAGCATCCTTTTTTTGATAAAATTCCGCCTCATCAACGTCTCAAGATGTTAGGAGATACTGAAAAAAACTGCTTGTCTCCGTCACGAGAACGAAGTCATTCTTTATCTAGATGAGATTCAAGGTTAAAATATGTTTATGTTTTTTAATGACTCGGTTTAGTTTTGTGTGAGAGACTAATGTACTTGCCCTTCATTTTATTGAATTAAGTTAAGAAATCGTCCAATGATTACACAGATAGAAGAGGGCAGAAGTTATTGTAACAAGGCTAAAATTATCAAATCACGCTTGTTTTTCATTTTTTGTGTGTATGTATATAATCAGCAGCGTCGTCGTATTAGTTTTTTAACAGAAATACTTGTATGTATCAATTCCGCTTTTTTCTGTAGTCGCTCACAGAATGTATCTGTAAGTTTTTCCAGTGGATGGTAAAACTGTGTGAATTGTAAAAATTGATTCTTGTGGTAGAAAGTAGGATTTAGAATGTGTACTCATCTTTGGCAGTGATTGTTGATTGTTGTAGACTTTAATTCGGTTATGAATAAATTTAAAGAACGAAATTTTTTTTGATCACACGCTATCAAGCATATGTTTTGGTTATGCTAAGCTGTGGTTTGTCCTGAAGTTATATGGCCTACTTTTTTGTATGAAATTCGTTTGTGGAAATGACAGGTTTTGATTAATGTAGGGGTAAATAGCTTATGTGTAAGCTAGAAACAATGGAGTTTGAATGCTTATTGAAATGTTACGCGTCCTATTACTGCACTTCTGTTCATGGAAATTTTAACTTTGAAAATATCTTTAAACTCTTAACTTGTTTAAAGTAAACTGTGTAGGTAGGCTTTTTAGAAACTGTGTGCTGTAAATAAAAGTGGCACCTTTTTACACGCTATCAAGCATATGTTTTGGTTATGCTAAGCTTTGGTTTGTCCTGAAGTTATGGCCTACATTTTTGTATGAAATTCGTTTGTGGAAATGACAGGTTTTGATTAATGTAGGGGTAAATAGCTTATGTGTAAGCTAGAAACGATGGAGTTTGAATGCTTATTGAAATGTTATGCGCCCTATTACTGCACTACTGTTCATGGAAATTTTAACTTTGAAAATATCTTTAAACTCTTAACTTGTTTAAAGTAAACTGTGTAGGTAGGCTTTTTAGAAACTGTGTGCTGTAAAGAAAAGTGGCACCTTTTTATGATAACACGTGGAAAAACTTTGAGGGTGTCCTTAGAATAAGTGATATAGTATATGTTCTAATGGCCATATATATAAGAATTAATCCCGTGCGTCAATCGTATAACGCTGTTGTGTCCAAAGGTTGGCGATAAATGTAATCACAATGTTTTGTTTCAATTATATTGTTAAAAGAGCAGAGAGAGCGTATATAATAATATATAATACCTACGTGTAACAGTTAATCAGTCTTGACAGATGTCTTTTACAGTGGAATTTTTCTGTTATAATCAATAAGTTATGAAATTTAAGAAATAATTAAAAAGTTTAAAACTATAAAGAAATGGTCGTGTGGGTGGAGTACACAATTTTTTTGACTGATGTGTTAGGGAAAACTTATCAAACCTACACGACATGCTGTTATTATTACCTAATGTATAATGATGCAAGGAAGAAATGGAAATAAAGTTCTTCATTTCTTGTCATTTACTTCTGAAACAAATTGACTTGAGTTTTTGTTATTCATTTCAATTTTATTTTTGCGATGGATCTGATGGAATAGAATAATTTTCATGCTTTTATTACGAAGAGCTGCAGTTGGCCGTGAAGTTGGTAAGGTCCCACAAAAGTTTTTGCTAAAATAAGATAAAGTTCGGAGTTGTCTTACCCATCTCGTCCACAAATCTAATAAAAATATGAAATCAATGATTATAAACCGTGTAGAGAGCAAAATCTTTTATTTGATCAACATGAAAATATAAATCAGTAATAGTAAGCGCATTTTATGTATTCTGTCGTACATTGTCATTTCGGATCTTCTTTGGGGAAACCGTTCCTTAGGCTTGTACCACCTAGTACTATCCAGACATTTCTCATCCCTCATCCACCAGCCAATATCCATGGAAGAAGCTATTGGAACACAGAACTTTTCATACGGGCCTACAAAGAGTGAAAGAATCTATTACTCATAGGAAAAAAAATAGACAGATAGGATTAAAATGAAACCTAGGATTCTTTTTTCTCACCGAATTCCGATCTAGCATGACGGCGCTTGTGGGCAAGGAGCCTACTGAATTTCCCATAATTGACCCCATTCACAAGACCATTGTAAATATCAAGATAATGAAACCTTTCAGCCTGTCTTCCATAGTCATCGTCCCCAGCTTTTGGGAGAAAGTCTTTCAGAGCAGGTTTTCCAACTATAGGATCCTTACAGCCAGGGTTGATAGCTTCCATTATAGGCCTTTGATGGCCATGCTTGGTGGTTCCCATGAAATAAACTTGGTTATACGCACGACTGTTGGCATCTTGCTCCAGTTGTAATTCAGACGTTTGACATGGATTTCGGAAACAGTCACAGAATGATAATTGCTTGCAGCCTCCGCAGTAAGACATTTTTACTTGTTAAAGTAGTAGCTTCCACTTGTTAATTTTAAAATTAGTATGCAAACTACAGTACAGGTGTTGAAAAATACTACTACTATTATCTAAGTAAGAATCTTACATCTCTCTAAAAGTAATCGTGTGTGTATGAATAAAAGTTTATCTACCTATCCCTATGCCCTATCCTAAACTCATAAAACCAAAGCATTTCCTAATAAAGTTAGCATTGCATGAACAATGCGAATCATTTCAGCAACCAGTATCCTAGTCAACTTTCATGTAATAGGAATAGAAAGAAGAAAGGTAAGTTGGAAAAAGCATTTCCTATCCCTTCGTCAATCAATCTATGTATATAAACTATACGGCTTTTTAGCATGTAATCATTCACAAATCACCATTGCTGCCTTTGTAAAAACGCTCCTTTCCGACCCGAAGTTATAATTAAATTATAAAATAATTAAAGTTTATTCAAACGAACAAACAACAAAATAGCTCAAGATACAAATTAAATGTGGAAAATATAAATGACAATCATATCTCTTTGTGCAAGTTTAATGTACAAAAGTACGAAATATTTTCACCCTCCGTAACGCTAAACTATTCATCCCAAATGGTTGCATTAAAATCTGTTTTTTTACTTTCTCCTTTGTTCCTTTCGCTTTCCCCCTTTTAAAGCTCTTATCGGATTTGATTTAGTACTACACAACTACAACTTGAAACCAATCGCAGATACTACACATGCTTGTATAACATCATCGAGCACATCCACATGCGCGAGTGATGGATCCGGTGAGAATGTAAACTAGATCACATGAAAACAGAATGGAAACAGAAGAACAACCTTGAATCTCAAATATACAAATAGTACACTGCTGTAAAAGCACCTTTCCATTACAACAGTGTTTTTCAGTACCATTGGGCTCCATTGTAAGTGATTTAAAGGTAAGCCGAAGTGTATTTTAAAAGTGCATTTAATTCAGTATTTATTGCTGTGCACAATGAATTTAGCTCTCAAAATTAGCAATTTAGATGTAATTTTTGTACAAAATATGGCTATGGGTAAAGTTGTTAGTTTGCTTGCACCAATCATCCCGGTGTTATCTTAAAAGTAGAAGGGCCAGGTTTCAAACGGTTATCAATCATTAATTAAGGAGGGATTGGTATTGTGGAGGTGTCGATGGGTGCAATAAAATCAATTCCTCCTACTGCTTCCCGTGCTGCTGTGGCAATGAAGGCTTTCACGTCTGCGGGCAGGGTGTCATCTGACGCTGTTTTCTCACTAAAAAGCACCTGCCGCCACAGAATGAATAATTGTTGTTTAGACAGAATCAGTTAGAAAAGGCAAAATAGATAATAATCGTA
Source organism: Orchesellides sinensis (assembly GCA_027744375.1). Classification (NCBI taxonomy): domain Eukaryota; kingdom Metazoa; phylum Arthropoda; class Collembola; order Entomobryomorpha; family Orchesellidae; genus Orchesellides; species Orchesellides sinensis. Next base: position 5,763 of record JAHZNG010001959.1, on the reverse strand, counting down.
ATTGGTACATATCGTTTTATGTTCTCACTCGTCGTAAACGACAGTTTCCATAAATCTGAATGCGCAGCGTTTCTTTAAACACGGAGGAGTAGGTTTTGGCGAGGATTTCTGGAAGGTTGATCTTCACCTCGTTCCACCCGTCCTCCATTGATAACGGGATCACTGAGAGGTGCGGTTTGACCCTGCATGTGGAAATGCTGTTGGTAAATCGGAATCTTCGGCGGAAGTTTTTGTCATCGAGGACCTTAAACGGGCATCAGAATACATGCATATTTATTATGAGAGATTGCTTATGGAGGGGTTTAGAGGAGAAGTGGATGAAGATTTACCAAAACGTCAAACATGAAATGCTTTCTCAAGTTTTTCACGACCAGAACAAGAAATGGGAGACGGATGCCCAACGACTGGAAGATTCCAATGGGGGAGGTGATGAAGACAGAGTTCAAGTTGGAGCCCATGATCTCCAAGGTGGAGGCGTTGAAGTGGACATCGTGTACCTTCTTTATGTGACCTTTTCGAACCTTGGAGAAAGCAAAAGTAGATATTAGGAAGAGTGAAAGTAGGAAGGAGGGAATGGTTGATATGAGTATGGGTAGATATTACCTGCTTCTCCCATATTTCCAAAGCTTTGTCGTATGCACTATGAAAAAGGGAAATGACCCCGGTTTGAATGCTGGAACCGTAGAGGGATGATGGTCGGTTTGGAATGTCGCGTGGAGCGCATGTCAGGTAGTCCAGTGGGAAAGGTCCGTCAAAGAATTTCCCGAGGCTGAATCCCATAGCCATTTTTAGAGTCTTGTTATTCAGGGCTCAAGGAGCCACTCAAATTTTACAACTGAAAATTTAGGGTCCTGTATGGCAGGACGGAAGGAGATGATTGGTGCTGATTATTTACATACTATTGTAGAAAGGGAAGGAATTTATGAGTTTGCTCTGAAGATCTACAGATGACGAATAATGAGTTTCCTCAGAGAGTCAAAGCACTTTTTCATAAAAGCGGTTCCGGTTCCTATGGTTTTGGCTAGTGCTGGGTGCATGTTCTGTAAAGACATTGTGCATTTGAGTTTAAAAATCCACCGGAAATCGTTAATTTAGTTTCGTTAGTCAATTACAGTGCTGTACCTAAATTAATTCACATTTAATTTAATTTCTTTCCAATTGTGGTCACCGGGATCCTAAGCGCAAGGAATCATGGCCTCCCAAATCACTCGCTGTACAATTGGAGCAACATTGCCGTTGGGTGCCACATTTTTGTTTTGTTCCGGAACAGTCCTTGCAGACGGAGCGGTCAGCCGGCCTAACCCTGCTGCAGTCTATGCCGAGCCCGATCCCTGTAAACCCTCATCATCATCAAAAGAAAAAAAAGACGATTGTGAAAGGATTTTGGATGCTAGTAAAAGGTAAAAGAGATAATGAAACCCTCAAGCATCAGATTATTTACGGTTTCTTTTGGAAGTGGAGCTCACTTTTTTCATGGTTTTTATTTCAGTTGTGAACCAAAGAAGCAAAGGGATTGTAAAGACACAGAGTTGGAGCGATGGGTCATGACCATGAGGCAGGAGCTCGGTCCCTATAAAGATACTTGTTCTGGCTATACCGCACAAGGAGTGCAGAAAGTTACTGCTTTCTATGATAGAGTATTAGGTACGTTTCAAAGCAAATTCTGTTAGTTTTAAATAATCGTCATTACCTAGATCATTGTGTTATTGAAATTATTCTCATTCTCAGATAACGTATGCTATCTTCGAACTGGTGCTCCACAAGAAGTCAGAATCGGCACGATTGTTGCAGGTGGTCTAACAGGGCTGCTATTAGGAATCAGAGGAGGATTCATCAAGAAAATTTTCATGGGATCGGTTGGAGCTGGCGGTGGTGCATATCTGGCATATCCAAATGAAACAGAAAAATATAGCAAGAAATATACAGCAATTGCTTACAATTTCATCGCTGGACCTCGTAAGTAGGGAGCAAAAAACGGTGCTCGTCTAGAAAATACAGCGTAGTTTGTGTGTTATATGAATGAAAGACATTACAACAATTCTTCATCTCATATGCACCTTTTTACCAGCCATCACAAGAACAAGCGTGTAGTGCATTTAGTTCAACCGTTATTTTTGTTTTGAGAAAAAGTTGAATTGAAAGTTAAATGTATATAGCAAATAGCATGAGGAAAGCATGTCCATATAGTTTTTAGTTTTGTGATTTTACTAGTGATTAGTGTAGCTATTTAATTTTTTAATGTTAAATTATTTATATTGGAAAAACTGCTAACGCTGCCACAACCTTTCCCTTCCAGCCAGACTCGTGATCTTGAATGTTATGTATGTTACTTGATTGTGCAATCTATTTATGTTAATGCTCCAGTTCACTTCCAAAAATGCAGTTTATGCTCAATATATATTTCATCTTAAAAATATTTAGGTGATTATCTGTTAAATTATTTAAGTGCACCTGCAAGCAATAAGTAGTATAGCTTAGGTGGTCGAAATTGTGAATTCTTAAAATTAAATCCACTTTTAAAATGCTTTTATGAAACCCCCAAAATATTTTCTTTGTCACAGCCAACAACGGTAAATGTATCACCTGGAAGCAATTAGGTGGTCGAAATTGTGAATTCTTAAAATTAAATCCACTTTTAAAATGCTTTTATGAAACCCCCAAAATATTTTCTTTGTCACAGCCAACAACGGTAAATGTAACAGCCCCGTTTCAAAAGCTCAGTCTGAGAAGCGAGAGAGAAATCTAGGAGCAGGAGCCAAGTACGTCCATTTTAAATATACCGCCATTCATTCTTATTCAAACACTTCCCTTTAGTTTTCTCCACGGATGACTTTCATCTTTGTTACAAGGTATATTGACCCTTGCTGGTAGGGTCATATTATAGTATACCGTAACGTCTAAATAAAGAGTACATGCGTATATGCATATACTCTTTGTCTACTCTTTTTGCCAGGTGTCTGGTAGACACTGCTGATTTAGTAAAGAGTAGAGAAAGAGAAAGCAGCCAAGTCCCAGTCGGGTTGACTTGAACTTTATATTTTAGTAGCTTCGTTGTGATTGATTCGGTCTTGTTTTTTTTAGTTTAGCAATCACACGCATGTTTTCATTTCACTCGTAAATATTTTCCAGTACAGTCATACCTTCCAAATTAAAAAATTCAATACTTGTCCAGTAATTGTTGTAAAAACACTAATATTATCCAGCAAAGTACCACATTGACTTTTTTGCGTGATTTAGTTGAAAAGTGACTGAAAATCCTGTGTAGAAGCTAAAACTCAATTAAAATGTGTGACACTAATTCAAAATGTGGGGTATGTAAAAATTAAAACTTTCTTTTTGGTATTTTATTTGTTGCAGATGTAATTAATGAGAGTCAGAGTCGCAACAGAACTGGAGAAAGTCAGAAGTAGAAAAAAGCCGTCTGATCCCTTCGATCCATTTAATTGTCGTTAAATATTTCGAATGTCATTTAAAACAACTCAGTTAGCAAAAAAATGTGTATGACGGAACGGAATTGTATTTTTGGCTTGTTTTCTGGTCTGGATAGAAAAATTAGATTGTATAAAAAATTGTAACTGGCAATATTGTAAAAAGATGAATTATAAAATGACGAAATTAAATGCTTACTAAATTCTGTGTTGTAATGATTAAAATATTTTAATTGTAGTAGAAGTCCATTTTATGAGTTACAATTTAATTAATTTCGTATGTGTTGATGTCATTTATCAAGAAGGCCTGACTCCATTACCGCACCGCATTCTCTTTCAGATGGTTGTGTAATAATTTTGAGTCCATCGTATTTATTCATTGTTAATTTAGGGTGGAAAGGGTCCTGGTTCGAAACCAAGTGGTCCTCCGGCTAACCTCCCAGGATGGATGAAGTGTCCCGCAAGGATTACCTCACAAAGCTACCCAGCTCCATCAGGGGTCGAGATCCTACCCATTTCTATTGGAGGTCGGAACGGATCCAAGGGAGGTGTAAGTAACTTTAGTCTTTAAACCCATGGATACTGGAACTGTCCTTCATAGGCTTCAATCACTTTTGTTTTTAAGAATTGTGGTCACGTTTAATTTTTCCAGCTGTTATTAATAAGTAGTTTTGTTTTCACATGAATGAAGCTAATTTGAGTACTTAGGTTATGTATGTAGAAATTAAAACGCCATTTTCTATTTTGTTTTGTCACGTTAATTAGAAATCTTCCTTCAAGTGTGGTCAGTGTGGACAGGATAACCAACCACCTCCAAAACCAAAGGTCAGCCCAAATTGTCCAATGGCCAAGCCACGGTGTCCTGGATCTGACAAGAAAGAAGAACCATCAGGTGGGGGGATCTTTGCCAAGATTTCCTCCTTTTTTGGAGGAAAGGTAATGCAATTATAGTTTTGCGCTTTGGTAGTATGAGAAACTCCACATAGCTTCACATTAAATGCGTACATACCACAGGACCCCATACATATTTTGCATATACTTTTAAAATGTTGCATTTTCATTCGATTAGTATACGGTATACCATTCATATATAAAACCATAGGAAGAGTCTAAACTTGTTGAGGCATGTCGAAAATTACAAGTTCCCGATGAACAAATCAGGCATCACCGTGATGTATTCAATACACGCCTAATTGTCCGCAAAGATGGTTATTTATCCCCATTCATGACAAAAGTAGATTGTAAAGGTAGTGATGACTGTGAACCAGAGCCGGAAGAGTGTACATGCGGAGAAGAAATGGAGGAGGAGGAGGACTGTGAGGAGTATGAGGAAGAAGATGAGGAATATGAAGATGAAGAAGAAGACGACGGTACAATTGAGATTGACGGCTGTAAATGCACATGTGAGTGCCCCAACGAAGAAGAAGAGGAATGTGTTCAAGATGCCGAAGGTGAATGCATCATTGAAGAAAGCGCAGAGTGCATGGATCCAGCGTGCAAGTTCTTTTTGGAAGAACCAGACAGTGAAGCTGAGAAGAAGAAGAAGAAATGTCTTCAAGAAGAATTTAAGAAACTTGGAAAAGATCCAGAGCAAGAAGAGAAGAATAACTGTAAGGCAATGAGCAACTTTATCATCCGCGTCCAAGCCCCCTTTGACGAGTGTACTACTAATCAAACATGTGAGCAGATTCTGGAACGGCTCACCAAGAGGCAAAGACATTTGTATCCTGAACCGGAACCAAAACCGAAGAAGGAGGAAATCGAACTTGTAGTGAAGCAGATATCAGTTGAGGAGCCGTCTTGTGAGCCACCGCCTAAACCAAAAAAGAAATGCAAGCCAAAAGTTGAAAAGGTCGATGAATGTAAGACAGAGCCACCAAAAGCAGAGAAAGTCAACGAATGCATGACAGAACCACCAAAAACAGAGAAAGCCGATGAATGCAAGACTGTGAAAGATGAGAGTTGCCCCTGTGGGAACCCACCCATCCCTGAATGTTCACCTATTTATGATATGACTTGTCCCCCACCAGTAGCCATGCCTTGTCCACCAGCTGGAGCTATGCCTTGTCCACCTCCTGGAGCTATGCCTTGCCCACCTCCTGGAGCTATGCCTTGCCCACCTCCTGGAGCTATGCCTTGTCCACCAGCTGGAGCCATGCCTTGTCCACCAGCTGGAGCCATGCCTTGTCCACCAGCTGGAGCCATGCCTTGTCCACCTCTGGACGGAACAGTATATCCACCACCAGCGTGGGGAATGCCTTATCCACAACCTGGTACTATGCCGTGCACTCCCCCTGCTGGAATATGTCCACAGCCAGAAGGTGTACCTTGTCCT
>JAHZNG010001958.1:0-14351 GCA_027744375.1 Orchesellides sinensis | reverse complement strand
CTTATAGCGCTGGTAAATGTTAGAAGCTCCTGTGATTTCCCTCTGATTTGAGTGATTTGTCGTTTACTTTCCGTGAGGCTAGCTTATCAAATAGTTCTTCTCCATTCATTGCCATATTATGTAAATAGGATTGCAATGGGCCTAAAGTGGCTTGAGCAAAGGTTCGGGCTATACTCTATATTATAGTCCGCACTACCTAGACACATACATAGGTTCTGCACGTATGTATCATATGTATGTATGTACATATGCATATGTATGCATGTACTTTCAGCATACAACGCGAAAGTGATGAACTTGAATACAGTTGTTCATGGATGATACATTTCTTTACGTAAACATCTTAAAGGAATATAGAGAAAGAATGACTCACCTCTTCACAAAGCTGGAGCATCCGCCGGGTGCTATCCAGAGACTGAAAAAATAAAGAAAAATATATAAAACATATTGCTACCGACCGAGTCCTTTACAATTTTCAACTTGAAAAAGACCAGTTTTGAGATACATACCGATATTATGCATGTCATATACGGCATTATATAAAAAGCGTTATGGAAGAAGCGTGGGTAATCTTTACATTTTATCAGTTTTCTTTTACTGTCAGTGTCAACGCTTTTATTTGGCATGAAAAAACACTTAAACTGATGAACTGACAAAAAGTATAACATCCAATGGAAAGACATCAAACGTAACACAACATTGGAAATGGTATATAGTGATGAAAGTGATGGCAATACGACCACGACCAACATGGTTCTCTGTAATGTACTTCTATTTTATTTAATGACCAATGACGACAATACGAAAAACGGAATGCTTGGAATTCTAGAAATACTTCAAATGCAAGCCGACTTGTGTAAAAAGCAGAATCCAAAAACATGCATATACAACTAGCGTGAGCAAAACATGGCATGAATTTTACAAAATATCCAAACAACCCTCAAGCTGAATCCTCTATTGTAATCTTTATAATAAAGCCCCACGAAAAAGAATTAATACTAGCAACTTTGTAGTTAAATTAATAAAATGAGAAGGATTAGATGTCAGAGAAAAGCAATCAAGCATCTGTGCATATTCATTGTACCAGCAACAAGCTCCAAGTACAACAGCCAAGTTTTAAGTCAAACCAAAAAAATAGAACCTAGTTGCAATCTAACCCTATTTTCAATGTGATCCGCTGTTGCGAAGGAGTAGATCCGGCGCTCACTTGGCCTTCGATCATGGTGATTATTCTGTTGCATTATGAAATCCTCCAACATTCTTCCTTTTTTATAGAATTTATGAATAAAAAATCTTTTCGCAACTAACTTGGGAAATATTAATCAAAACCTGTCTATGAGATTAAAATTGAAAACTTAGTATTTCCCAAGAACAATTACCAAACTTCTAGACTTCACTTTCACCAAACTTGCATATGCGGCTCAGGTAAATACTGCAATACAAATTTTAATCACGTCAGGTATTACAAGAGCTTTTCGAGTAGCTACAAGTACAGTTTACAATTCCTTTGTTACACTATTTTTTGGACGGGAGTGTATATTGTCGTATCACATAAAAATCAGCGAATCAAAAGGTAAATTACACGACCACCATGAGAGTTTATGCTTTTTAAAGTCCTCGAAACCCCATCTCCGTTGTCTTTGCACAACATGAATCCTCCACTTTCTCAATCCAGATAACAGTATTAAAGAGGAAGATCTGGATGACTATGAGAGCTACAGCGATAGTAAGCACTTACACAAAGAGGTAATTTGCAAGAATATTTTGCATGCTGATGATGAAGAGGAAGGTAAACTATGAGGAAAGCCGAGAGGACTTGATATTGATGTGTTGTATACTAATATGGTACTATTAAAATATGGTGTCTCTCAGGCTCGTTCTCTCACTCCAAAGCTCAGTTCACCAGCTCACATGATAAACTGATGAATGATGGAACGAGACAACAAGCTTTTCCTCCAACCGTAACCAAACTTTTAGCTTCGACATTACCATCATATTATACACACAACCAAAAGTAAGCAGTTTCATATTCCGTCACATCCAGAACGCTCACATCCATCCATCCCCAATTTTTCTTGTATAGGTTAGCACTGACTGAGTACGTCCATGTGTGCATGTGTTTGTGAATATACGTGTGTCGATCAAGTAAGATGAGAACAAGTGAAAGCAAAACGGCATAATATTGTATCGCCCTAAGCGACTCGTTCACTCACTCAGGGAGCATGATGCATATACATTTCCCATGGCTAGAACGAAGGGAAAAGAAGCATTGCATTTTTAAAGCACGGTTGTTCAGGACTTAAAGAAAAAACATAATACATAAAACCCCCAGTTAGGCATTTTCATGTTCTGCCATTGAATCCTCTGAGCTTTTTGAGCTTACTTTTTCTCTGTGCTTGTAAAGATTCCTTGCTTTAGCTTTTTTCCTATATACACTGTTTTTGAATTTTTTTAGCGAGCTAATGCACACATTATATGCTTTCTCGTCGCCTTTCTCTAACTTTTCCCACATATTACAACGTATAAAAGCGAATTGCTCTCGTGTACGATCCAATGGAAGGAAGAAAGCTACCTGTAACTTCAACTACTTATATACAAAATAAAACCTCTTAAAAACTAAGCACTTAACATGGAAGCAGACATGCTGCGTTTTGATTCGAAGTGGGGGGAGGGGGTGAATGCATGTATACATGAATAGAGGTGAGATGACGCTTAGATGGTGTACAGAAAGATTCTTATGTGATGGGTTTACTTTAGCTTATTGGAAAGTTTATATATTCCAATGGCCATTTTTAGAATTGCTCTCACCGGGCGTTATACCTATTACCAATTGAAAATCTGTCTTCTTTTATTGTGTATGTTTTCACAAACTCAAGAAATTCTTCCTAAGGATTCAATCAGGGTTTGTAGATCGCTTTATATCCCCACATTTCCCCACCTCTGTTTCTAAGAACAACTCCACAGAGTTCTGCATCCACGGGATTTTTTAAAGCAAGCAACAGGAGTACTATAATAACAAAAAAGGAAAAATGCATGTACACATCTGTCATATACCTTCCGGCTTCCACGCATTCACACCATCACAACTGAAACGAAGCAACCTGATGCTACCTATGCCTACTTTCTTCGTTCTACTTCTGCTTTTTCCCATGATAATATGATGTTTCTCTTTTCTCTTGTCATATTACCATTTTCTTCGTTTTTTCTCTCTACACAGATTTACTCATGTATGCCTTAACATTTCTAGATGATGCGTTCATGTATGTATATTTGTATTACATGTACTTGAAGAAAAAAGTCTGGTCTGTGTCAAGAGGAGAGAAAAACTTCAGGGAAACATTTACATGGTTATATATCCTTAACTAAACCTAAGCCAAGATGAAGTGATAGAAGAACTAGTAGACAATGAGACTATTCCCACGGTACTACTGCTCTTTCTTCTTCCATAACGTTTCCACTTCCTACACAAGTACAAATGGTGCGCTATATGACATTATAATGATACTTAAAACCCACTTCTTTATTCATTCTCAGTACACAACGGCACAACGAGTAATGCAGCATTTAAAGCATGAACATTAGCTGACTTTCCCGTGTAGGATGTGTATCAGTACTGTCCCATGTGTCTCCTAACCAATACCTTTTGTTTTCATTTAAAACCCAAGCTCACTAAAACGTTTTGTAACTCTAGCAGAGGTAAACCCTGTCAATTTAGAGGTTATTCAATAACATATACAAACGTATTTAAAAAAGACACCTCGTGATGTGCAAGTATCAAAATACATAGCTGGTAATAGGCTAGTACGCTTTTAATTTGTGAATGGAATTGTTGCATTCTTAAAGTGGCAGATTGATCTAATAAATTTTATCACCATGTACCATTTCGAATGACGATATGCTTTGACTGTTGCGAATTCCATCCATATTTTCATCATACATATGTAGATTTGTAGGCTCAAGTGGTAGACATAATTTTAGCAAGTTTCATATATATACCATAAACATGGATCCATGAATGTAACGTGAAGGGAAAGTAGATAGGAATAGGCACAAATTCCAATATATAATTTTACATCTTACACATACTGCCTGCGCAGAAAAAGATAACAACAAATTTAATGGTACATAAACTCGACTATTTTAGTACATATTTTACAAAAATTCAGTCAATATTAACAAAAAATTGTTACATGATGGCGCTAGAAACTTTATGGATAAAAATAAATAGCCTTCAGTCAATAAACTACATATATGAACGAACTTCTGTATTCCAGTCTACAGTATCGCACCTTGCTTAAAAAGCATATAATCTTAACAGCATATTTTACTGAAATACTACCGAATGTATGCAAGAATGTTACAGTGTTGTTGTAAGCTAACTCAATACCCCATACAATATGTCTGTCGCATTATAAGATAAAGTAAATATACATAACAAAAATAGGGAATTTAAAAAATCTATTTATATTAAAGAATACAACTGTATGTTCCATCTCATCAGCAATAACAAAAAAATGGCAAGATTCGAATTCAAACTCAATTTCCTTTTCTACGATAATTTTTTTTGCTTCCTTTTCTGATAAGCAGAATAGATTCATATATAAATTACTTCTATTGTAGCAGCAATACAAAGTATAAGACACTAGACTATATTACTGGATGAAAATAAATCAAGGAATTTCATACGTGTACCCTACTACATACAGTACAAAGTTTTAAGATGGAAAGCTCAATAAGTTGCGTCAATCTTTGGTAGATGGGAAGACGTTTCAATGGTATTTCTATGATAAAATGATCACATAAAAAAGCATCGCTGTTTATGATGGTGAGACTTGTCGATCTACATGTAATAAAATTATCTCTTATAACTTAACGTTTTAAGATATAGTTTCAGCCTCAAAACTCATTTTCGTTAGGCTAGTTAATACAATGTGTACGTCCGCATGGTAAATCCAAAATTTAGTTTTATAAACCAGTTTTGTTGTGTGTGGTAAAAATTGGCATTTGATGTTTCTTTTTTCGTGCTAATCACAAGCCGAATCCAGGAACGGGTTTTTTATTCACAAATAAAAGTTTTGAATACTCTCTATACATCTACTTTGTTCACATATCTCTGGTTTCTTTACTGAAATGGAAAGTGAACAGCTCAAATATTATTTTCGGTGTAAGCAAGTGAACATTTCCTTATACATACACCTAAAGTAGGGCTAGAATGTATGTCAAGCGTACGTACTGAAATAGGAGCCAGGTGTTCAACGAAGGAATCCAATTTCAGATGAGATCACCACAATCATCATCATATTAGCACGTGTTCCAAAAATATAAGCTAACAATAGTATGCAGGTAAAATACAGCTTTCACCTCACCACACCACATCAATAACCAATGGTACGGTGATTTGCTTAATACAAAAACAACACATGGGTGAGACCTAACACAGCTAAAATTGTATTTTCGCATATCAAAGTCTATATTTGTGAAGCATGTACAAGAAACAAACGATTCCTACCTAAACTTTCACCATCGTATTAACTAGTTGCTTAAGTATCGACTCGTAAAATTGACGAGTGAAGTACTAACATAGGTAATTTTACATAAGAACCTTGAAATACATAAGTACAATCTATATCAAACATACCGATAAGATGAAGTGAAGTACATTAGTTCTCCGAACAACTTGCGACATACAAACAAGTTATGCTATTTACTATCAGATAATATTACAGCATATAGTATTTGTAGTTTTGTTAGATTAAAGCAGAGGTGTAATAGTATAAGGTGGTTCGAAAGATCAGAAAGTAAACCTAATTGCCTTTGAAATTAACACACACTCCAGCTACTATTTTGCATATGAGTAATTCGCCAAAAAATATCATTTAAAACGCATTCAGCAAAACGCATTACATTGTATACATGCACCAGCCGAGAAAGTTTACCATTGTTTCAGTACAGTCTGCTGCTTATATGTTCTCTGATTTAATTCACTTCACGAAGTTGCTATTTTTAGCATGTAATCATCTCACAATTGAGTACCTAGCATTCCTAGAAACATTGTGGGACTTTTATTCTATAAGGGTTTAATTCCATCTTCCGCATTCTTAACATCAAGAAAGTCAAGCAACTCTTCAAGAAAGAGCTTCAAAAACAAGAGTAGAAAGAAGAAGGATGAGGAGCGCTTGCTGCCACGTACAATGATAAATGAAACAAAATCCTCTTGGGTACCAACACCAACACCACGAGAAATTTTTGGAGCATCGTACCATGATATGGTGTCTTCCACTCTACCAACCCCAAACATCCCAAAGTACATGCATTCAAAAAGCTAACAACATATAGTGTGCTGGGAATGAAATCTAAAAACTGAAAGTCACATTGAATGACTTGACGGCCTACTTTATACCCATCTTAGCATTCACAGGTAAAAACTTCTTGGTTCAAAAGGTTTCTCAATGCTCATGGGAATCGTACGGGTGTACTTTTATACTTGATTCAATTAAGTTGTATAGAGAATGAATTCTTACTAATATGCACCTAACAGTCAGAGAGTTTGAAAGGGAAGAAATAAAAACAGATTATGTATTTTCGTATGACTTGGTTAAGTATGCAATGCAGAAATGTGATAATAAACGTGCACCTGTACGTAAAGCGAAAATTGTACCTCATTCGAAACTTAAGTAATAAAATAGATACCGATGCTTCGACTTTCGTATTAAATGTACATGTTTGAAAACTGATTAGGTACAATAATTTAAGAAACCAAAAAAGCAGATACAAAAAAATTAATGCAACCTCAAGTTCATTTCAATTATAATGCCTCCATTTGTGAAGTTTATATGGAATCGGATAAGCAAAGAGTGCTGTGTTAAAACTGTAACTCCACGTGATCGCATTAGTTTTATATACAGTATGGTATCGGTGAATCGATCGTTGATAGCATAAGTTATTTTAATTTCTTGCTTATTCTTTCTTAAAATTTCTAAATATATCTTGAGCAGTTATATGTTATAACCCTTTGTCAAGTGAAAGTTTTTAAAAAGTCGATTTTTTGCTTAATACTCTTTAGAAACTGCGAATAACCTATAGCGAAAGCAATATAGCAGACAACTTACGCAATACAAATATATTTACATTGATGTACTTTAGTACGTCGTGAAAATGAACAAAACATAAAGCAAACACAAAAAGAGAAAGCAAGTATGAAACTTACCTCATCTACGACTTGATTAGTCTTAAGTTGGATTTGCTGTAGCTCCTCACGAGGATCTCCTTGTGGTGCAGGCATCTTGAGAACTTTTAAGCCTTTCTTTTCTCTTTTTATTGCTTAACAATTTATTTCGATGTCTTCTTTCTTCACGTCTGCCTTTCCTCTTCTCCTTTAGTGTCTTCTTCACGCCTTTTTTGTCAACTTTCAGTCTTACTCACACACGGAGCGAGAGAAAGAATAGAACACAAGTATCAAACGTTCCCGTCGTATAAATAAAATTAGGCTTGCTTATGGCTTTCCCTTGCTTGCCTCTCAAGTCACGGCACAAATGTATGTCCTTATTTTCCCTGTTTCAAAGAAAAAACCAAAACAAGATTCTTAATAAATCGTGTACATGTTATGTGTGTGCCCAACTATACACCAACAGAAAAAGTTGAAGAGAACTTTTCAATGAGTTTCTAGCCTGCTCTCTTCACTATGTCTGAAAGTTAATTAAAGTAGCACGAGTAACCGGCTAGAAATTTCACATAATTTCTTTCTGGTTTGTGCTTTCTCTTCCAATGCGAGAATATTAGGTATGGATGTATGTCCGTATACACATATAAATCCACGCAGTAGATTCACTATTGATTACCATCCTACTCTTTTTTAGTTACCCATCTTAATCAACTGACAACAGCAACCTTGTATCTTACGTATGAAGTGAAAAGCTTGTTAAAATGAAAACTAGAATCCGGTAAAAATTCAAAGCTTTTGTGTAACGGCAGCCGCTTCAATCTTGAGGTAACATATTACTTTACTCTGTCATGCTTAAACAATGCACCTGTCTGCCTTATTACGACAGCTTAAGCTTACTTGAGAATCAAATTCAACTTTCCACTTATTTCAACGATTCAATGTACAGTAAAGAGTACAGTTGCAAAGGGATGTCTAAACCAATCCATACCAATCGTTTAACATGTTCAATTAGACTGAATACGCTAGAAACAAGTCTTTTAAACTACAGTTCAGTGATGATAAAATACGGTTAGTAAAGCTTAGGTTTTACACTGCAGCTAACTGCAAGGAGCGACACTCTAATGGAATGATTAGAATTTGGAATGCCGTCTTTCTTCGTTGTTGAAGGCCCAAACGTCAGCTTAAAAGCGTACCCAAGCTCTTAACTCATTCACGATTCTGAATGAAGGAGAAAGCGCTCGAAGGTACGTACATGGAATCCTATACCAAACAATGGATTTGGTTTTGAGATGATCAGCTTTGCTGCTCCTTCACGATGCAACAGCAACAACAAAACAACGTCAAAGAAGATACAATAGTGTTGACTTGTCTCGATTCCCATGGATTTTATCCAGAGGAAATCTTTAACAACCATATCACAAGAATATACATATACTAACCACATCTGCCAACAGATAATGTTTTCCTAGAAATAGACATAACAAGGAAAAGGGACTTGAACAAAAAAGAAGAAAAGCGTTAATCTCCTTAGGCAGCGCAGAGAGAGAGAGACGACGTGAAAAAACAGAGATGCGAAACTCAATTCTACATTTTTCTTTGTTACTTTCAATCCTAGATGGATTCAATCCAGGCTAGTCTCTTTGGTTCTGACCTAAAATATATTACGGGAGAAATGTACCCTTTTTCACACAGGTGAAATACATAGGATTAGGATTGTAGGAAATGCTTAGGTATGTAATATGTATATGTTTACGCGACTTCAATACATTAGCCATAGTATTAGCACACATCATCATGATGACGATGGTTACGTCCAACACCCCCAGAAAGAAGATTACAAGATTATCAAAAAGACAGATATCCCTATACTTACAAACTGCTGGCATTACAGGCTTGTCTACAAATAAAAACTAGGGTGTATCTCCAGACTCAACCACATTCATTTTGGATTACACTCTGGCTACTTAACTTTCCTCCTCCAAATAGAAAACCAGGTACTGCAGTCAGAGTCATGAGTGAAAGTCAAAAGCAATTCAGGTGATCCTTTCCTTCCTCTAGTAAAAGCACCAACTTATGCATTTTTACCTTTCTTTCCGTTCATGATATTATCAGTATTATTCCAGCAAGGAAGAAGAACTGGTGGATAAATTATATCATCTCCAGTCTACAAATGGCTCTTTTTCATGCTACACTGCTGCACGCAGCTACGGGACGGGGGTACATAATGTACATAAAATCACCGACAGATGTTTTGTGAGATGTTCTTCTTTGCACTACAATGTTTTGCTTGGCCTGCTCCAGTAAGCAACACATACCTATGCCTATGAGACCAAGACCACTATCACATCATCATCATCCATTATGTAGAGACTGCAAGAACTTCAGCCCCAGCCTGCTACTAAAATTTCCAGACGCACATATAACAAGAGGGCTATATAGGGACTCCAATTTCTGAATCTTTTTGAGGAGAGTTTAATAGATTTTCCAACTTGGGATTTCCAATCACTTTCGTTCACTCTCTGTGTTTGTAGTAGCTATTTATAGGGAATGCATTATTTGACTATTTTACTATTGTGCTTCATTCTAACGAGATGAGATGACCTACATATATACAATGAACACAAAAACCTACTTTCCACCAAAACTAAGTCAACCATTCAATACCAACTCGAAATTACTACTTCATCAATTTACACTTCTAACCAATGATCTTCTATACAAACTAGATGTATAGCCATTCGTTGAAATTTTATTATTAGTATCTCAATGCTTCTAACAATCTCCTTTCCCTCACAGTAATATTTTCTCCACATTTGCCATAACATTCCTTTCCATTTCAATAAGAATTCTGAAGTTCTGACTTCTGGTCATAGTTAAGAACATTAAAAACATGGTAAAAGCCAAGTTCAAAGAATTAAATGTTGCTACAAGGTTTATTCTATGAACTTGGTAAATAGCCATAAGGAATGTTTCATGAATATAAATTATCTATTTCATTAAGATTTTGACTTATATGCTGACTTTGTACATATGGTTAACATAACCAATGAAAGAGACATACGACATACAGGTCTCAGGTCTCCAATATTCAGTAGAAGTCTATATACATTGTACCGGCTACAGGTGTATGTTATTTACTTATGTTGCTAAATACAGCAATTACTTTTAAGCTATAAGTTATGGTTCTCCATCCAATACACTAATCTCATTTTGTGTTTACCAGTTTAAGCCTCACCTTGAAAAAGGTATTTATATCTGATTACTTACCATATTACATTTTGGATGTCTACCAAATTAACTAATTACTCCAACTTAACAACAATAACTAACATGTGCGTAAAGTAAATGCAGTCTTAAAATTAAAATCCGCTTCAATCTGTCAAGTTTCCTAACCCCCAACAGCTAGACAATTATAAGCCCAAGCCCAAGTATACTTCACAAAATAAAAATATTTAAACCAAGACGAGAGTAAGCTGCAACATAATAAATTTATGTCAGCAGATATGAATGACCGTGTAAATATGTTTTTTAAAAACAAAAACAAACCTTTCCACTGAATTGGTGGTGTGACGGGCACTCTTCGGTATTCGTTTCTTCAGCTCTTTTCTCCTTCTCAACTAATTACTCTAATAACGGCACTGGTAGGTCGGGTGTTGGGTGTAAGGTTACGTCTGATGAGCACGGATTTAGTTGTTCTTGATGTAAATAAAAATATTTAAACCAAGACGAGAGTAAGCTGCAACATAATAAATTTATGTCAGCAGATATGAATGACCGTGTAAAAACAAAAACAAACCTTTCCACTGAATTGGTGGTGTGACGGGCACTTTTCGGTATTCGTTTCTGGAAATATGTTCTTCTGCTCTTTTCCCCTTCTCAACTAATTACTCTAATAACGGCACTGGTAGGTCGGGTGTTGGGTGTAAGGTTACGTCTGATGAGCACGGATTTAGTTGTTCTTGATGAAACCTACAAAATTTGAATGACACAAAAATTTTAATACAAATATTAAGATCATTCTCCATTACAGTATTCCGCAATAAGAAAATACTTCATTCTTTAAATTAACTTACCAAGAAATGAAGACAAAATTGTTTGAAGGTATTTTCCTGGCACACTTATCCAAAATGCGACACAAATATTTAACAAAATTTACAAATATTCAACTTCTTACTTTCCTTTTTGTATACACAACTGTAATCTTCCTTCCTTTAAAACACACAAGACGTCTTAAATATTAAAAAATGCACAATAAACTTTTTGCGAATGTATGTCTGTCTAAAAACTACTGAATGAGTAATACTTTTTTTGCAAGGCTGTGTTGTGGTGATGTAGGCTCAGCTGACGCATGTACATATTGTGAATAGACTAGACAGCAAATACCGTATGAGTAGGTACACATGTGGATATATGCATACGATATAAATACCCACAAATACTTTGTATACAAAATGCATTGTTGTCCTTCCATACGTACCACCGAGTCTAAAGGTACAGCATTTGCAATTTGCAAACTTGATCTACCATCATTTCATTTCCATCATGCATTGCATGAATATCATCATTATCATCCTTCAATTCTGAAGGTAAATGGGTTGAGCTGATTGGATTATGAGCGTATATTATTTTAGAAATATGTATATGTAACGTTAAGATTTAACAATGCAGACGTAGCGAAGTCCCTATAAACTTCTATAGGCTTTCGTCTATATTTTAATAAGCTGCAGTTTACTTTTGTGGGGGTGGATCTGAAAGAACATAGAACGTATGTGCAACATAGTATACACAGTTGGTCTAAGCGCAAGCGTATGCATAGAAAAATTTGGGGGGTTGGTTGGGGTTAATCCAAGTCATGGAATATATTCCAAAAAATATCTAAGAGATTCATGTAATTTTCCGGTGCCAAAAAAGAACGTAGTTGAACAAAGAGACAGTTAACAGTTACATATACGAGGTGATTTTAATTCAACATATCTGCTACAGTAAGCCAATACATATACACATTTGAAACTTTTTAAAGTTGACCACTACAGAAACACCTGAATCTTTCTATTATTTTCACGAAGCTTTTGACTTCTGCATTACTAAGTTGCAATGCTGATTAAACATAAACAATAAGTTGCATAGATGACGTTTCCGCATGATTTTGACAATAATTTTGGCTAAAATCCATACATACTTTAATTCTTGTAGTTTACACATTAAAAGGTATTATTACCTCGAATACGGGCACCCTACGCCCAACTTCCTTAACAGCAAACAAGATATTCTGCCCAAAAACACGTTGAAGCAAAGACCTGGACTTATCTCCGATACAGACTACCTTAATGTTGTCAGGATTGTTTTGAAGCTTATTCTGAAAATTAGAGAGCATCAACGATAATTTTATTACTATCATCAAATACCAATTTTTACAAATTAGTACGAAAAATAAGATAAACTCACCCTGATAAGCCTTCCAACTGAAGTGTGGACAGCCCCACACAAACCTCGATCCGATGTCATAGCCAAAATCAACTGTGTTTTGGCATCCTCAGGTGCCTGAACTTCAGCTTTTTCATAAAACGCTTGAGACCCTTCGCCAAAAGGTCTTGCTAGTTTCAGCTCACGTTCTGCCCTTGCATACTTGGCTGCTGACACCATCTTCATTGATTGGGTGATCTTTTGAATGTTTTTAACAGACTTCAACCGCAGAGAAATAGCCTTGAGAGTGGCCATCCCTCTGTTTTGTTGGTTCCATAATGGATAGGCGACAAGAACAGCCCGGCTCTGGTTGGCAAACATTTTTGACCAAATCTGACTATCCCACAAAGCCTGCAATGCAAACAAACAAAAATAAAAGCATTATAATCTCATCACAACTTTGCAGCATACTATTGACTATGTATAATCAAAAATGCAGTCCTTTAAAACCCACAACCTAATCTTAACAAGATTTGTGAGCTAAATTTGACCATCCCCTCAAATTAACATACATAATTCTAATTGCTTTTGCTGCTATATGCAATAGATAAATTTGCTAAACCTGTATCTGAAATCTTTCACCTTTTAAATCATAATCAATCACAAATATAATCATAAATCTATCTAAAACATATCATCATACATAACCAAAATTACTTTAAACCTGAATTTAAATTGTTACAAAAATTACACCACAAACCGGCTTCTAAAAGCCACCTCAAAATTTGCTAAAATACACATTTTACCATAAAAATTATTTAAATTTCCACAAAACAACTAAAAATACTGAAAAACTTACTACAAATTGCTCCTTTTACTTCCCTGCTGGAATGGTCGAAAAATGTTTAAAAAATGTTTTAATTAGAATGTTCCAGCCAGATACAGAGCTCACCGTATGATATCATGAGATGTCCTTATGCACTTTTGTATGCATAAGTAAATTTTATATTTTATCCGTATAAAATGTAAAGGATAAAATTATACATACAGATCCTCAGGATATATAAGTGTGTAAATGGGAGCGGATAGCAAAAATGGATACTGGATTTGTACCCAACCGGTCCTACTCCACCACATCAACCAGCTGAAAGCTTTTACCGACCAATCACATACCAAGAACAATGTATCTGTTCATAAGCAAAAGCACTCAATATTTGTGTACTGTGTAGACAGTACTTCTAGGTTGTGGTATATGTGTTAAATAAAGAGTACACTCTAACACGGATCCCGGTACAGTGTTTACTCGTTACGTAATGTTTACGTGTGATATTTGATAGGTGCAATGTGTGAATAAAGGCTATTGTCTCATATGCTATGGGTGCTGATCCTGATCCGCTGTTTGTGTACATTTGTACAGATGGTTTCTGTATGAGTTTTTTTTGGGAACAGATCACATCATCACAGTAAAAGTGTTTTGGAAGGAAGGAAGGAAGGTGTTTTGTCATTTTTGGGATCGACCATTCATATTTATCAACATCCTTTTTACGACGTTGTGTTGTAAGATATTTTATAATTTATAATTTAAGTGTATTTAAGTGAAAGATATTTGTTGTTTTAGACATTTTAAGGTGAAGTTTTTTATAGCGTTGTTAAACGTATAGTTAAGTTACATGTGACATTTTGTATTTAAATTTTTGTTCATTGAAACTCTTCAAGTATTTTAAAAGGTTGGTATTGATGGAATTCTTTCTGGCAGGTTAGTGAACTTTGGTAAGTAAATGTGTTG
>JAHZNG010001957.1:0-17482 GCA_027744375.1 Orchesellides sinensis | reverse complement strand
TTTAGTAGTTTTTTCAGTTTCATTAAAAATTGCGTAGCATTAACTTTTTTCTACGTATACTGCAAAAATATGCAACTTTTTTTGTCCCTGATAGCGTTTACCCTATATTGTTAACGCTACGCGAATAGGAGCAATTAATGAATGAAATCAATAATTTCGGAAAGTCTGGTGAGCAGAGATGGCCAGTTACCAGCATCCATTTTGTAAAAACTAAAAAATGGCAATTTTCTAAAAATCACGATAAAAAGAGCATCTTAATTTTAACTAAGCCTTTAACATATAAACACAACAAAATATAGCTTATTAAACTATCTACAATTTTAGTTTTAGCAAATTATATTGATAAAGATTGTCTAAGTCCCTCAAGAATGGTAAGACGGCGTCGTCACTCAGTGTCTCTGATTTAGCTGGATGAGGAGAGATGCAAGTTCACCTGACTCGCATGCACTACTGCCACCTGTTTTGTAATGATTTTATTATGTCGCGTTTTTATTACAACATTAATTAAATAAGCGGGGTGAGTTTTTAGCGTAACAAACCAAGGTAAAATGAATAGTTTAAGGTATTTTATTACTGGTGGGACTAAGTCGGCTTGCTTTCTCAGTCTGAGAACTAATTTAGAGGCGAGTGATGAGGGGATCAAGGTAAATTCACTGAAAAATCTGTTATTTGAAAGTTGATCCATTGGAAATGAGGACGGTGAGTTTGTGAGATAACTCTTAATTAAATTTGACCAGTTGTATCAAGAGCTGGAATAAATTTTAGGCTGAAATTAAATTTGGACAGAACTGGGTTTATTTAACCGAAAATGAGAATTGTGTGAGTACAACGAAAAAATTACGCAAGATAATGAACCACCAGACTGCAGGCTTGTATGATAGTCTAAAAAAATGTAACAAGGTTGCAGTTATTGCTCCACGTTATATGGTTTATGAACAAGCTATTAAGTTAAAGAGTGAAAGGGAGATAAAGGACAGCATTTATACTGGAAGAGATGATTTGGTTCCGCAATTTAGCGCTTTTGAACTTCTCGGATGGGTGTCGCCTATGTTGTTGGAAAGAGTTCGAAGAGTTGGAGAATCTGGGTTGTGGGATTGGTGGAACAGTTTTGCAATGGAGTCCTGGACGTCAGCTCAGTCAATTAGATTTTCAAATGAGAGAAGGCTAGAAAGGCCGAGTTTATGGGGCAACTTTGCTGTGATATTGGTTACTCTTTGCGCTGGAAATGCGTTTGCAATGGTTGTTTTTGTAGTAGAGGCAAGAAAGTTAATATTTAGTTGCAGTAAAGTAGTTTTTTTGCAACTGGAAACTTTTGCAGGCTGATTGGAATATCGACTGTTAAAATATTGCTCGTGCGTTTTCACAACTTGATTGCAAATCAAACTAGATAATACCAACTAATAAATGCCTTGTCCATAGCCTGTAATGAATACACTAATTTCCAAATGAGCACAGAGCACGTTTTCAAATTTATCTTTAATAAATTCATCTGTCTGGCAACGTGCTTGGGGCTGCTCAAAAGACAATTTAAAAATGGGCTTGATAAAATCAGGGATTGCGTACTGTGCTCCCTGCGTTCTCGTTCGTAAACAATCTATCTAACTAGCGTTTTTGGCAGCGGTCTTATCCTTTCAATCGATAGAGGTGGGTTTTGTGCTTTAATAATTCTCAAATGGGTGTTTAATAGTAAAAATTAGAATTTTTACAACAAAAATATTTAATTGCATTGTAACGTAAGACAAACAGCCATTAATTAAAATTTGTATTTTAAACTTTCTCGTAGTTCCGTAACTTGGGGTTATTCATGTACCAATGGTTTAGCGACTGAAAAGCTTCAAAAATAATGATACGTTATGAGAGGTGAAAAGCCGCCACCAATAGTTTTTTAATAAGATCTCTCCGAATATCCGTATAATATCAACAGACCACCCAGATCTCCAAAAACTTAATAATTTTTTTGGTGAATTTAAAAAATTGTAATAATATTTGTTTTTTAATACTTCTCATTATTGCGATCTTTTGAATAAGCCAGAGGTTTACTGTTGAAAGTTAGAGAAAAATTAGACATTTTTAATTCCAAATGTGAACCATGGGCTGGGTGATTAAAATTTTTTTGCATAGGAGTAATTTTTAATCTTGAGTAGTGGTTCTTTCTTTCTAATGGAATCAATTTCCTAAGACATGTATTCTTAAGTAATTATCTGACTTTTATTGTATATAATAAATTTGAGCAAAGGTTGTGTACCACTAATGAGATTCAATAAGATCGTAGTAGCTGTATATTATTACTAATGCTCAAAATCAAGGTTGATATTTTAGTTTTAGCCAGGCATTCGTTTAAATTGATCATCATTAAAGTTCATCGTTGACTTTAAGTAACTATCAATAACATTTGACTTATATTTTTATGGCTTAATGTTCCAGTAAAAAATATGAATAATTTTGGTTTATAGATTAATTGTTAGTTTAGCTGCATAAATGAGAACGATAAAAGTATTTAATGATAATACGTTAAACACGACCCACATACAAATATTGCAATTCACAATAATGACCGGTTTTGGAATAAAAAATAAAAACTTCCGGTTGTTTTCAAGTTCGAATC
The DNA here is from genome assembly GCA_027744375.1 of Orchesellides sinensis. Lineage (NCBI taxonomy): Eukaryota > Metazoa > Arthropoda > Collembola > Entomobryomorpha > Orchesellidae > Orchesellides > Orchesellides sinensis. The sequence goes on along the minus strand of JAHZNG010001957.1, from coordinate 14,877 downwards.
TTAGTGAATCTGTTCATTTTTGCTTTCTAGTTTCTTAAAAAAATTACTATGCAGTAGGATTTTAAACAAATTTATATAGATGAATACTTATATCTATTTAAAATACACACTTTTGTGTTATTTAACATGCAATACTGAGATATTTATTTCTACTCGTTGTCCATTACACCACCAAGGTAACTTTTTGAAAACGGACGAAAAATAACTTGGGAGAATATTTTATATACATCTCACTAACTAAAGTCGATTACCTAGAAACCATCCTGCTTGTTATATGTCTACTATAAAGGCGATGATGGTTTCCAGGAACACGGGGTTAGTGAATTAGCTGTACCCTTTTTTTGTCGAAAACTTAACTTTGCGAGATATTTGTGCAGCAAAATTATTAAAGTTGACAGTACAATACCTATTATGTATTACCTTTATAATTAATCCGCAATATATTTTTTGTATATAAGTTTTTTACAGCAGTAATATTAAGTTCTAGATTTGTAGGTAATTTTTGCTACTGCTAAAATGTAAACTTTATTTTGTGCCCATGGATTAATACACTTATGTAAAGGTTCCAATGAGACAATAAATACTTATTATTATTATTATTATTAGCATGGGTATGGCCGTTCATCCAAAGTATAGCATACATGTTACATGTGCATATTACCGTTGTATTAGTCTTTGCAGCCCCAACTCAATGAAATCAGCATATTCAGTCAATTGATGCCAACCCAAGCCAAATTGCTCACGACCAAGATGATCAAAATCCACTGGTTATTCTCGAACTGGTTCAACTTCTTGGAGCTCCTGCAACTCCACATGCAAAACAGCATGTAAAGCAGGTCCTCAGGGCTGACCCCCAACTCAAGTCTACATATCAAAGACATTGGCAATAGTATCGACAGCAAAACCATGGAAAAATATCCAGTTTAATAATTCATTTTTCTGCTTTGTGAACATGAAAAACATGCATTATGGTGGGCTACAATGAATATTCTTCAATTACATTAAAAAAATAAAATAAACATATTTCACACGGATAATATTACACCCCATACATTTCCACTTGGGCTCTAATATACCCTTTATTTATTCTGAGTCACCGTAATTATTATAATCACTCGGTTGTAGGTATTAACTGCATTGCAACTTCATACAAGGCTTAATTTGAATGCAAGTTGAGCTGAAGATATAGGACTTACAAACTTTCATACAATATTGTTCTTGCCTTATCTAGGTTTTAGGGTAAACATGGAATTCAGTTCAAATTAAACTTTCATGTCAATACCTTATTTTTGTGATTTACACGAAGCAATATATGTGTAATATTTATAAGTGTCAATATTTCCAACGTAATTGTACTTTTAATCCGCAGTTTTCTAGTAAATCAGCTTAAGCTTTCATGTTGAATCTCTTTGATTGTAATGCATTAATATATTACCGTTGTTTGTTTGTTTACATTGCCTTGTATATTTGATAATAATAGTTTTGCAAACGTAATCAGTTTAGCATAATAATAAACCGGAGCATATAGTGATTTACCGTGAATAAGATAACTGCAAAGTAAAACACTGATAATGTAGTTATCATCAACAATTTGGTCATGACTCATGGGTCACAGACAACTATTGTATGCAAGTTTAAATTCTGAGAATGGTCAACGGAATAAACCTAAGCACTAAGCACTTTTAATGTAAGTCGTATTTACTCATGAGATATTCCGGTTGAGCAGTAATGATAAGCTTACGTGTAAAGTTTACTTTGCATAGGTATTACTTTACTGATTGACAATTTTGTGTGTTTATGATTAGGCGGAAGTGTTTTCTACCACCAATATTATTACACGTTCCATTTTGTTCCAAAATAACGACCAGTTAACAACGGATTGGAGAGTGTAAATTAGTATACACAACGGCATCAAGCAGATTCAAACGTAATAAGATGGCAACACTTTCTGAAGATTGGACATACGCTGACCGTCTAATTGGAAGGCGCAGAGGACAACCTTGGTACGATACTTTATTAACCATAATATTAGTTTTCGCAAAACTGTTTCGTGTAATTATATTTTGAATTAAGTGAAATGCTTAAATTTATGTGTTTATAAATATTTTCAAACATGTAAAGCAATCCACCTGTTGAACGCAGTCTTTCAAATGAGAGAGCACCTGCGCAAGATGTACAACTGAGGTAACTATTTTCAATTACATGGTATTCAAGAGTAAATCTGTATTATCTCTATAACAATGACCTGATGCAATAGTGTATGCGGGCAAGTAGCGGATTCGATGCATCAAGGTGAATTACGTGGCCTTTATAATATGCTGGAACAACTGTCACTTAACGCCAACGCTTACACCCCGATAAACATAACCATTAATGTAAACTAGGGCGTTCATGAAGCTGTCGAGGACTTGTCCAGCAAGGTCGCTGAAGGGAACAGAGAAGTACTTGAGAGAATTAACGGATTGGAGGATATCATCAAAGGTTTGGTTAAAAATAATGAGCAACTTCAAAAAACTATTGACGAGCTGCGTAAACAANGGCGTTCATGAAGCTGTCGAGGACTTGTCCAGCAAGGTCGCTGAAGGGAACAGAGAAGTACTTGAGAGAATTAACGGATTGGAGGATATCATCAAAGGTTTGGTTAAAAATAATGAGCAACTTCAAAAAACTATTGACGAGCTGCGTAAACAAGCTGAAGCTTCAGGTCAACAACGGGCACCTTTGGAATGGAAAGCGATTTGGGAAACATTTAATGGCAAGGAAAAAATATGATGATTAATTGACTAATTAAATTTTACGTATATGTTTTAATCAAGCCATTCATTTTTATACATTTAGGATATACGACCAAAGATAAGTTTTTAGTTGTGCTTGGTTTCGTTGCGTTAAGCTACATTTCTTGGGAACTACTTACATGGGGTAAGTTAAACACAAAAATTACGATGATACATTTTACCCAACAGTAGTGAAATTTTAGCTAGTGCTTTAAAATGTTATCACAGCTGTTCCGTACGTCATTCAAGCTGTGAGAGTAATTGGTGACAAATGCGTGGGTATGTTTGAAGTTAAAAAGGAACCAACCTTTTTTGAGAAAATCTTTGCCCCATTCTACAAGGCTCAGGAGCCCCAAGGATTTAACGTTGCAGAGTTTCTGAAAAATCCTTTGGTTAGGCAACTAAACAAAATGGTATTCGGAGAAACATACGTGGTATTCTTTACTGCATTAATTGCTGGCATACAACAAAGTTCCAGAGTCAATAACGGCTTTAGAGGAATTTGGTGAAATTTTGATGAATTTACATATTGCAATGTTGAGATATTTAAAAAAGTTATTAATCCTTTCAAATATTAAAAAATAAGCTTAATGGCTTTGGCAATAACCTTTGAAAATTAATGAACAAATAAACACTTTTTGATTGAAGAGTTTGTAGCTGTGGCATTGCGTTAATATTTTAGATTAAGATATCTCAAATTAATTGAAATTCAGCTCGAACTTTGCTGCGAGCCTTTAATAAAGAGTACAAACAGCGGGTATGTCGTACTTCTTTTATTGAAAAAATTCCTTCATCAATTCCTTTACCTACTACCTAATTGCATTGCATACATTCCCAAAGACGAGCCAACGCAGAAAAAAGGTCACATCAATTATTGCTTTCATGCCATACAGCCTAATCTAAGTGCATTTAGCGTAAGCATTGTCAACCCGATGAAAATTTTGCTAAAGGAAATGTGCGACACGATTTTTCTGTCAGCTAAATCGTTCTTCATAAAAAACCATCAAGCGCTTATCTTCTATTTTAAAATGAGTTTGTCTGGGAGCATGCTTTATTACGCTTGCGATAACAACAAATACAACTATGTGGCTCTTTTAATGTGACCGTGCAGCAATATATACTATGCTTGCACTCACTCTGTTCATCATGTTGCCCATAGGTACCTAGTAGTGTATAGTAAATAGCAGAATCGTAAAAGGGTACCTAAATGAAGCAGATACAACCGTAAGAGCGTCGGGAGGAACTGGAGAACAAATTACAAATGGAGGAACAACTGAAGGTAAAACTTCTGCCATTCCAATCATATTGGGACTTTTTTAAATAATCGGGTCCAGATTAGTATTAATGTTATGTATTTGAAGTCAAAACTTAATCAAGGTCCAGGTAATCAAAACCTACTGGTATTCTTGACCGGGTTCAACTACTTCGACTTACAGCAACATCACATGCGAATCAGAATGTTATGCAGATCTTCTTCAATTCCAATCCCCAACTCAATTCTACGTTCCATACTCATTGCAAGCAGAGGAAACAAGAATGATGACGAAATTTGGGATCAATGGAATAATATTAGTTATAGCATTTTCATGCTGCAATGATAAAACCATTATCTACAATCACGCTCTTTATGCTGCAAATTGTTAAGTTGCAAACGGGAAAAATTTTAAATATCCTGGCCTTTGTCAATCCTGAAAGATTTTGCATGCTAGGTTTCCTACAACAATATAAAAATAGCCACCCAACAAATTTTATAACTGCACGTGTTTTGAAAATGCGCTGTCTTGCTGAACTATTTTGGTTACCCATTGTTGGTAAAAAATATACGTATCGAGATATACTGTCTACCTCAATAAATTTTGCATGAACATAACCCCCTATTCAATTAAATAGATTGGTATCGTTTCGTTTTTGTATGCATATTTTATAATAGGATGAATTGCCGTTGTAACGAATTAACCATATTCCGTACTACACTGTCATAGTCCTGGTTTTAGCTACATGCAACAATTACTAAAACAGGAAGCACAATTTTGTTTGAATTCAATATGCTAATTTTTTGTATAAAATCATATGAATAACTACCCAGCATAATATAAGGCACTGTTCGCAAATATAGCCACTATATCTACAGTCTGTTCAATAATTGTCGCATCGCCCCTGAAATATGCCATTCCTCAGGAACCACAACAACCCCGGACCATGATTGTTTCTTGCAAAATCACCAAGTAGCTAGCAGTGTATTTGCACTTTCATGAACTTAGCTTGTTTCTTATAGCTAGGGCAGGCAAAAGTTTAAATTTTTGAAATTTGAGGTGTTTAATAAAACCTTTATCACTCAACAAAAAACTGGTTTAATTAGTGACAGTATAGTTTAAATGACTTTAAGTTTGAAGTACTTGTGAGGAGCTATCTGTCAAACAAAAAATATATGAAAATCTTTTGGGTATTTTAAAAGTTATAAGGGAATCATTAAATGCATGGGATCGTAAGAAGAATTTGGGGATTTCACCGAACATCATCTAGTTATGAGTTATGCAGGTTTAATTGATCACCCCAAAATTCAAAAAACAACTTTTGCCTGCATGAAAGTGTGCACATAGACAGCTAACTAGTTAATGATTATGCATGGAAAAAATTATGGTCCGGGGTATCATGGGTGATGCGACAATTATTGGACAGACTGTAGTTTCCATTAATAACGTGTGCATAATTAAAATTTTAAAAAAGCAGGAACATGAATTTTTTATCAATCCGAAAACGATTAATTCTTAAAAAGAATTTTTCATATAACCTTTTGTATGGTTTTAATCATGTTGAAGCTGCAAGGTGGGTAACACTTTGCTTGCTCTCAGACTGCTAAAATAAGTGGCTATGTTTATCATTTACCCTTTATGTGTAACAACGCATGATGAATGAAAATAACTCCACACGCAATAACTTTGATTATTGTTAGATCACATGATTTCATGCCGTCAAACGGATATTAAAAGGTATGAATCGATAATTTGTTAGAGAAAAATATTGAAATACTTGTAAAGTAGTATAAATTAACAAAAAAATCTTGAACCAGTTAGCAAATAACCAGCTTCAGTGTAACTACTTCAGTTCATCAAATCTAAATAATTTTGAATTAATTTTTATTCCAAAAATTCCGAAAAATGAATTCTATTTTCCCTGTTGTTTTGTGCTTAGTCGTGATCCTTGTCCTAATATCATGTGCAGAGGTAATGAATAAATATCCTGTATTTATTTTATACGGTTTAAAACATTAATATGTAATTAAATTTTTATATGTGTACCGAAACAGTGTAGTCCTACTTCAGCAGACAACAGCGTCGTTGGTAATTCTTATAATACGTATTATGCATAAAATTAAATAAAGGAATGGATTAAAATCTTTATTTGTATTAACCATAGAAACTGAACGTTATCGGAGAAATGCCGGACCACTGGACGGGATTATGAGCATGTTTTCAGGCGGAAAGGATGGTAAAAATCCATTTGCAGATATTTTCAAAAATGTAATGGAAACATTCAAGGGAGCTATGGGTAGTCTGGGGAAGAAGCCTGGTGCATAATGAAAACTTAGTGTGAGAGGCTATTGCATCCAGCCATTCCTTTTATTTATTTTATATAAAACTGTCGACTGTTTAAAATTGGATAAAATCGGAATTCGAAATTGCTTGTAGAAATTCGTTTCAAGTCTCATTTAAGTTTTTAAATAATAAACAATAGTACAGCAAAGGAAGCACTGAGAGTGAGTTTGTTCCGACTTGCCCCAAGGCTGCTTTTTACAAGCTTGCATTTGCGCAGTACATACCATACCAATATTTGCATTTTCTGTGCATTCCTGACTATAAAACCAGTATTTTAAGACGTCTTTAATGTTAATAAGATACATTCACTGCGCCCTATTGCATTTATTCCAGCATCAGGCATTAGGTTAAGTTAAAGCAACAAAGTAAATTATTCATGCAAACAGGTAGTAAAACTCAAAAGGCTGCTGAGATCGTGACTGAACTGGATCAGCAAAATACTGTTAGAGTTATCATCTTCATTCTGAAATCATAAAAAACTACTCGCAATAATACCATTCATAATAACAACAACAAAAACGCCTGGAGTCAATTTTGTTTAAATGTAACAATGGATCAGCCTACCTTTGGTTGCGGAGGCTCCGGCTAAACAGAACAATTGAACTTTTGTTATATTACAATAAACACAATTATGGAAAAAATTGCAAAGTTGATATAATAAAGCATTAAAAATATGTTTACTTCACATATGCTACTGTTACACTGCAATTCCAAAAACTTTCCAAGATTTTGATTCCCAGTTTTACCACATGATTTAAGTTATAATTGCAAAATAATGTGAAGTACATAATTAAGATGCTTGGCGAGATATACTATAAGTGTAACTTTGTAAAATAAATCCTTGAAAATAAGTAATTTCAATATATATCGATTTACACATTTCTTTGGTACTTCGCATGTAGCATCCTTTTTACAACTCTAGTTTATTTTGACATGACACAAATAGTTTATTTTAAATAGACATGAAAGATGTATCCCCACAAGAGAGATTTTAATCATTGTTTGTCTGCATGCACCTTTGAAGTCCAGATGAAATGAAGTTGTATCAAAAAATTGTTTGGGATAAAAAAAATTCCGCACGTTCACTTACATTCCAGCAATACCATGACACTGACCTACAAGGTCATACCCTTGAAGGTATTCTAATGACTAGATTATTTATTGATTGATTGAGTATATGTATGCTGATACAGTTTAGCCCAACCTCAGCTAAAAACAACGCTACGGGTATGCATGTATGTATGTGTTGGGGTGGTGAACATTGCTGTTTACCGCTGTTCAAGCCACTATAGGCCCATTGTAACCCCGCTATTGTACGTCAGTATATGTGGCTGCTCGAATAACTGCCTTGACCTTATCTAAGCAATCCCTAATATACTTGAAACCCCAATTTCTACTTAACCAATATATACATAAAGAATCCTCTTTTACGTAAAGCCCGCACACTGTTTTCAAAATTTCTGATAATTCCGGTGACAAATTATCCAGATTACTTCTTAGATAGAAATTTCTTCGTGTTTCGTACCTACCGGATAGCAATAGGTGATCAAAGACACCATACAGAATTCCGGCAAATGCATTTGTACTTGACCAGTTTACATATTCGAAGCAAACTATTTGGCCCACGGATACGTTCAGAAATGAAGTTTCTGTAGGCAGGGATGCCACGTGTAGGCGTCTATGGCAAATCAACTATGATTTTTGCGTTTCCCTGTATTATTCATAAAACGTATTTAACGTGTTGACAGGTAACGAAGTACCAGTAAATTTTCAAATCACTCATATATTTATCAAATCATACGGTAGCTTATAAATTGTGAATTTGTGATCTATTTGTACGAGGATAGAAATTTCTCCAGGATCCCTATGTCAAAGTACCCTGAAGGTGTGTCGGTCGGGCCCTCTACAACGGATACGTTGATTTTGATTATAGATTTTTACAGGGTTTTATATAATTACTTATTTATAATAAGTATTGCATGACGTATATTATGTGTTTCTTTCAATAATATTGACAATCTAGTATTTTAGGGTTTAATTAAATAGAAATTCATTAATATTGTGCATACGATATTTATTGAGGTGACATGACATCAAATATAATCTGATCTAGACTATAATTTTAACATGACTATAATTAATGCATAAAATGTTTAAAAACAGGAGGAAATGACATGCAAAATAGCCAAGTTATTGAAACTCAACAGCGCATTTTAATTTATATGTCGTTGAACCTTTTGAAAGCTAACTATGCCTAAAAATCTTTTTGATGTAAGATGAAACACTGTTTAGTTACACGTTGAAAAATTAATTTTAATATTCACTTTTGAGAGGGGCTAACACTGACACTTACGTTTACAAATTTTGTAGCATATATTTTCTTAAGACTTTTGAAAATTTAGTTTATTATTTTAAGGACACATACTCAGCGGAAAGTTACCGTACCTAGTTTACATATCGTGGATCCTGCAACTTTAGCCTGCACGATGTCTCAGTGAGTCCCATCTTCTGTACACTTTTTTCATCAGCTAATAACTTAATTACACATATGCTCTCACTTCTCCTAATAATCTCAATTCTTCTGCATCAGCTCACGGATTCATTTAATTGACTCTAATGGATACCAACGACTAATTACACGAGCTAAATGGGTGGATTCCTTACGCACCTACACAATTCCAGTTTCAATATATTGTTATTATCGCAGATTAATTAAAAGTACCAGGAAATATTTGACAACCCATTTACCCATACATTTGGGGTAGAATATTTCTTGCCACTATTTGGGTGATCATGTTAATTAAGCCAAAAAACATATTATTTCCGAAACAAGGTACAAATTTAGCCGTATATTCCCGCGTTCAAAACTTTTGAGATACCCTGTGTCATTTGGGTTTTGTCAAGTGTAATCATATCGCAAACGTACAAAGGCACATTATTAAGCAGCGAAAGTGAAGCTGTAGATGCTTTTTGTGATTACCATTGACGTGTGTCTGTGTGTCTGTCATCGAACACGATAACTCAAAAACGAATTGCCCGAAGCTCATGAAATTTGGCATATCGGTAGAACATATAAAAGTAGGAGAGTTAAGTTCGTTGGTCAGTAAAAACGGCCGTAACACAAAACCGTTAGGCACGAAAAAAGCCGTTTTATTCCCTATTTTAAGCATTACAATTAAAACATCCATGGGGAATATTTTGTACCACCAAAAAGTTCAAGTGGGATATTTTTATGGCACAAAACAAAAAGTTCGTCATAGGGTATTTTTTGATGGTCTTTCAAAAGAAAATGGTCTATGTAAAATATATGTATATGGTATATTTGGGTTGTTATATGAAGAATACAATGTAAATCGGGGATTTGGTTAGTTACATGAAAACAAATATTTAAATGGTATATTTATAAGGTAATATGAACAAAAACGTATGATCTTATATGTTGAAAATCATATACGGAAAAACATACAAGTGGGATATGAGGTGAATGTATGCATTAGCTTTCGCTGCTTCCATAGTATAACGTTTTCGTCAATTAGTTCTCCTTCTTATTTAACCAAACCCCACCAACGGTTTCAGCAACATTATACCATCTTTAAAAACAAACATCTGTATTAAGACAGTGAAAACTATACTGGTCACATGGAAAAATTAAAAGACCATCGAGTCTATGGCCACCCTAAAGACTATTACAAGGAACAAAGAGTTATATATAAGTCGCTTAGTAAATGAAAAAAAGTAAATCGCCTGACTACTGCCTTATCGAACGTGTTATTCCATATCAAGTAGCCATTATGTCATCAAACGGACAGACGGACATCTAACCCCAAAAAAATCAGTGAACATTAATATGTTGAGTGGTACTGTAGTCATTGCTTGCATCCTAAGCATGTATGCTGCTGTTCATTTATAACCCCAAATCTAAACACGGGCATTTTTTTAAATCGCTTCAGAAGGTTTATCCGAGCAGAGGCACCTCAAACACTAGAAACCCTTCCATTTTCACCAACAAAACATTATTAATAATATATTCCTTAAAAACCGTAATTTAATTCTTTAAATTTCTTTGTGATGGTTAAAGTAAATTCAATGCAAAAATTCTTCTTGGAAAAGTAAACGACTTATATATTAGAAGATGTGGTAACTTATAATTTTTAGCATTAATAATTCCAATCAAGTAAATTATGGTAAATAAAGACTCCAAGGCAAATGTCAAATTTAAAAAATGAATGACATTAGGTGTGGGCACATTTAAGTTTAGGCAGTTTTTATTTAGGTGACAGTAAAGGTATATGAATTGCACGATGAATGAATACCTAAGTTTAAAATATTGACGGCAAAAATGTTAAAATCAGTTCGCAACGTCAAATTTGTATTCCACGAACCTTGCCGAAATGGAACATAAATATGTTTAAAATAATTTTTAAACCAAAAAAGGCATCAATCATATTGTTTTACCGAGACAACAAAAACACGAGTATTTGGACTTTGTGAAATTCAGATAAGTCTGCTATTTTACACTCCTTGCATAATTCATCCATACTAACTTCCCACACATTTAATAAAAGTTATGATCCTAGCAGCATTGGAAGAAACAAAGAAATGCTAACAAACTTTCGCAGCTGTCAGTGTTTAGTAGGCTTACATTAGGCAAACAGAAGTCCAATTCCAGCTCTCATCTGGTTCTGAGAACTCAAGCCAAAATAAATTTGGTGGCTTAAACGTACATCTACCGAATCGCATTGCCTACGTAAATACAAGTACATACGTTAAATTATCCTGTCACATTGGGGTTTAGCAGTTGCTAGTAAAACCAGCAAGTATGACATTGGCAAAGTTAAATGAGTCCTTAAACGGGTGTCTTTCACTCCCATTAACATAATGATGGGTTATTCCCATTAGGTTCCAATATACAAGAAGTTTGCACTGCAGAAAGTTTATTGAATGGCCCATGCTCAAATACAACATAACTTTTCGACTGCAAAATAAGCAAAGAAAAATTCTTTGAATTTCTTCCAAACTGCCTTAGTATGACAAAATCAAAAAATAAATAGTTGTACACACGACATCAGGGCAAATGCTTTCAGAGAGTTTTATTAAATTTAAATTTCACATTCCATGTAAAGGTTTACAGAGACGTTTTTAACGTTGTAAACAAATTATTTTCTTCCCCTTGGATTGGTTTTTTTGATTTCGGCTGCACTTTTATATGCCCCTTCACCCGCCTGCAAAAAAAATCGTTCATGTTTTTTAAATAGACCAGCAATGCATTAAACAGTATATAAATAAAAATTACCAGAATGGTGTCAAACATAATGGCTAGAAACATAATGAACATGGTTAATTTCATCCTTTGGGCTTGCTGATAAAACAGTTTTCAAATTGAGAAATTACGGAAGAAAATCACTTACGATGTTATGCCTGAAAAAGTACTGCGATGACGTGACTTTTGTTTTGCAATTTTTAAAATGTTCCAAACCAAATTAGTTTTATAAAATGAGTGAAGCTATCATAACGCTTATTGCTACATTTATGACACATCATTAAATAAATCGTTTTTATTACTGACCTTATTATTACATAATAGCACTGACGTGTTTTGTAACGTCAGATGGAGACAATAACTTGATGTGGTTACGCGTGTTGTGATTATCAACACAAGTTGATGATTTTCACCGTGCTAAAATATTAAAGCTGATTTCAGTTTTACATATAACTTATGGCTACTTTAATTAATTGTTAATAGTTTTTGTCTATGATAATCGTTGCCGGCCATAATGGCTTATTATTATTGCATCACAATGAAGGCGCTTTACATTATTTACACATTTTAAATGTCTTCTGTACATAACTATTCAGGTAACTAACAAAATGGGGGTACTTATATTGTCACTTCGTTTTACATTGGTAAAACCAATGCTGGTTATCATTTACAATTTTGTATTATTAATGATCAGGGTTTCCATAAATACGAAAACTAACAAATAAGCAAGGTATAAATTTATATTAAACGATTCACTCGTTAGATTTCTAAATAAATTCGTTTAGACTGCATACTAAATGTCATTCTACATACAAACAGCATAAGTCCTTTTTCATGTATCTATCGACAATGTAAGTTATTGATTATTTCTCGGACAAAAATATCTGTACATTTATATTTATACAAAACTGCAATTTAGTGTTCCCCATTTTGATGTATAAGAATGCATATTGTAATGCATGTAGAAATAACGTAAACAATGCGTTTAACAAATGGCTTTTTGGTATTTCATTTAAAACGGATGTTGTACATCATATTCGTCTTATCAAATCAGCATGAACAGGAGTCTGGTTGAGTTTCTTTGACAATAAAGAGGAAGTACGACGCTACCAATGTGGCGAACTGCAAATCGTTATAAGTTTTTTTTAAATTACATAATTAAGCTATTGTTTATATATTCCTCTTAGGCACACGCACAACATTCAATGGGTATTATATCATGCAAAAGCTATACAATTAAAAAATACAAAACATCGCATAATGAACTTACTTTTTTTATAAACTCTTTATCAATGTGGAATATTCCTTCTCCTAAACCAAGCGGGTTCGCCTTGAGTTCATCTAGGAGTACCATTACATTAAAGTTAGAATTGTCAATTGACACAATATTCATTTTCCAATACCATTTGTGCGTCCATGACCGCAAATCAGTGTTCTGGAAAATTAAAAGTATTATAGATGCTTTTATAAGTGACGTTTATAATTGGTATGTCATATGATAAATCAAATTAATACATACCACACTCGATGTTTTCGACGCAACATGGTATGTGCATGAAGATTTTATTATTCGAAGGACAGAAATTAGCGCCAGCATATTCATATTACCATTCTTTAAAAGATTTGAAAGGAAATCCCCAACAACTTGTATGTTATTGAAATGCATAAATATCATCAGGTAACCCATTGTTAGATTTATATCCTTTGAAAGCCTTGTAATTTTCCGGTAGTCATCCCAAATTAAAATTAATTTCGCTTGTTCTTCCGACGAATTTAAATTCTCTCTGATTTTTTCTTGAAGGTTTCTACACGTTCGTTTAGTGCTAATGCAGCCATCAAAATCAAATCTTCTACAATGTAGTCTTGGAGAAATCCGCAAGTTCGGAAGATTGTTTCAACAACTCCTAAGATGATGGTTACACAAGTTGTCTTGCCATAGTACTGGTTGAAGATTTGTTCTTCGGTCCTATTTCTATTGTTCCAAATAAATATATCTTCGGCTAATGCAAAGGACCGTAAGTTCAGTGCTTCTGCGAATGACCATGTTGAAAATTCTGTGTTTCCAAAGATGCAAGCAATAACGGAGCAAACGAAAGTCAATTTTCCAAGAATAGTAGGAAAAGTTGCGCCCTATTAGGTAAAAAAAGGAAGAAATATTTATAGTTATGGCATATTTATTGTGAACATGAATTTTTTTGTTTATTCAACAAGTTTTGATGTAAACAGGCGTCAATATGAGCAGTGATATATTTAAATTTGAGTGACATATTTAAATTTTCATTACCTTTTTCGTTTTTTGGCGGCCACGGATATCAGAATCAAGATCAAAGTTATCCAGCTTATCTACCATTCGATGAAATGATTCAGAATTAAGTCCAATGATTTTGCCGAACATAATCCTGCCGAACAGGATTAGGGTGTACAAACCAAAGGTGACTAAGCTTATCAATGTTTTTGCACCAGAAAACTCCAAGGCAAAGTATTTCATTAATTTTGTAGCATCCACTAGAGAACACGTTATGAATATCCAGAAAGCAAGCTATAATATTTCAAAAGTAGCAGATTTACTTTGAGTAATAATAATTTACTGTTAATGATGTAAACTGCATATTCAGCATTACCAATTTACACCTGGAGATAGCTTTGATAATCATATTTTGCTCAGTTTTTTCTAGCTTAGTACCGAAACAGTACACACTATCCAAGTAAGGACGAACGAAAATCCTTGAGCCTGCGTTAGTTCCGTCTTGTGTTAAAATTTCTGTGCTTGGCGTGTTTAATGATTCTAATAATAAATGACGTTGATTAAAGGGTTGCTGATGTCCAGTAGCAGGAGTTTCATGAATGCATTCCATTTGGATGTCACGTCCTTTGAATTCGTTAACTTTTCTGCGGCTTGAACTTGATGATAGGCAATTTTCTGGAGGATAACCATTCATATGTTGGTACTTGTTTAGAGTACTTGGGATTGGCTCTACGCTTATGAACATTGTCGGTTTAACTGTCGCTTGCTTAAGCTGAGACGATAGTTGAGACATTTTGAAGAAATTGTAGAGACCTGTGTAAAAGCGATTCGTCCAAATACTAAAACGTGTTCTGATAAAACCGGTTTATTACGGAATAAATTTATCAACAGAGTAATGCGAATCAGAGTGATGGGTGAACGTCCGTCCGTCTTTCCATTTGACTTGTGATACTGGATGAAAAATTCTTTCGCCAATAGTTTTTAGAGACCTTAATACTGGTC
>JAHZNG010001956.1:0-13238 GCA_027744375.1 Orchesellides sinensis | reverse complement strand
CCTGTAAATGTGAATTATATTTAAACATTGTTGTGTAGTTTGATGAAGAATAGTTTTTGTGCTTTTTGTGAGAACGAACGAAGGCTGTAGCCAAACTTTGTACGTAACAGTGAAAGTTTTTTCGCATCTACTTCCTACTTCAAACTGCAAATACAGGTTTTCAACTAGGACTTATCGAAAGCAAAAGGATTTAGGTTTTCAATCCAAGAGCGATGTTCATATAGAATATTTATGCATCACCATTCCCAGGATTTTCCCAAAACCATGCATAATATTTACCAAAAATACTTTCTTTTGTACATGACTGAAAGTAGAATAACACCTTGAAGAAACTCCAAAATCAAGGCCATAAACATAATCCACTAGTACTAGCAAACAGTTTTCTTTTATTTGGAAGGTAGAAGTGACAGCTTACATTACCATCTGATTTCTCCAGCTCATTTACAATCAATATGCCCAAAATACTCTCCGGAATGTCACATTTTGTATGCGAGCAGCTCTTAGCTCACAAAAGAAAGGAACACGCATCTCTACTACCCGAAGGAAATGTCGTTATACATTGCATACAGCTTTTATTGTATATAATTTATATCCAAAGTAGGAATCATTTCAATTTATTTCATACAGGTACAGGTGAAAGAGAATATTATGGAAAGGTGTTCTTCGAGAGGACGCAAAATATAATTTGCAATTTTTGGTAGCAGAGGGAATTGTTTACTTCTGGTAAATGGGAAATAACTGAATATCTCTACAACAGACCCAAACACTACTCCCAGATTTTAGTTTCTTCAAAAGCAAACCAGATCCCAAATGGGGAAAGAGTGCTCTTCACGTTGGTTGGAGCGATAAATCCAGAATAATAAAAGTTTTTTTAACCCCCGTAGTAGAGTGTGATCTGGATTTGGGATTGAGGTACCACAGCCACTTTACAGCTTGATGATGCAACTAAAAGCAATAGTATTTGATTCAAGATAAACTAAACCTTTTGTAAGACAAGGGTATGTAAGTATTTTATTTATGTTAAACAAAAGGTCGATTCTCACGTTTTACTAGCATGGCAATTCTATTAATTAGTTGTTTGGTTTTCAAATGCAAATCTTATCCGACCCCAAATTGCAGAGATAAAGAGAGGTAGAAATAATGAATAGCTATAGTTTCAGGAACAATATTTCAGTATTATTCCATTGTAACTATTCGCTTTTTCAGATGCAAGGCATATGTACCAAACGAGGCTGAATATTATTGATTCTCACTCTATTCTATATAGAGTCTATTGGTTAAATGTAGGCTCACCTTTTTACAAGTAGCTCTTCTCATTAATCCATTATGGTAAAGTCATTATGCAAGGTTGGAATGCTGCATTCAAAATTGATGTGATTACGTACTTCTTATGTCGCCATACAAAAATTAAATAGCNTTATGGTAAAGTCATTATGCAAGGTTGGAATGCTGCATTCAAAATTGATGTGATTACGTACTTCTTATGTCGCCATACAAAAATTAAATAGCTTTTTATGCTCAGATAATTGTGTAAGTACCAGCATCGTAACTGAAAATTAAATAACCACTCTCCAAGGCTTGCATTGCATTCCATTAGTATACTTTACTTGAAAAAATTGGCAAGATACACCTTAACATTAACATTTTGGATGAATGCAGTCAAGTGGCACGTAATGATAAATAAGAAAAACTTCATTTCTAACCATTACACAATTCCAAAAGTAACGAAGGACATTAAATGATTCTTGCCATAGCAGGGAAAGGACAAAGTGAAAATTCGATCAATAAAGCGATTAAAAATTTATTCCGATATTTCCTTTTATCATTTATAAGCCCATGCTATGTCATCATTCTCCCAAGTCTCAAGTCTTTATGATTCCGTAGTTTATTTGTTGGATATGTATACACAAGAAGATATTCATACACTTTAAGAATAAGAACAGCAAAATACCAAATGTCGGAATTGCTAAACTATAGAAAACACCACAACAAGAAAATTAGTTACAATGAACTTTCGATTTTAGATGTCTTCGCATTAGCTGTTAGCATTCTAAAACCTCTATATAGCATTGAAATAATTATTTTATTGCAATGAACTGTGTATGGCCGCCAATTGCCAAATAATCACGTAATCGTTACTAACTTTACTTTTTCTTAAATACCAAAAATTAACAGGTTTGAGCAAATAGTTCTTGTAGATACCTTTCATACATATATATTCTTTGTCATTTATAAATTTTGTATGTAAAAATCTTCATGAAGATTAGCAGTAGCAAACAATAATACTTTAAATGTTAATTTCGTAGTGTGTTTGAATTTGTTAACATTAACTGTAAATGTATAAATCAGACAAAACTAAGCAAACAATTTTTCGTTCTTGTTTGTATATATGAAGTCAAATTCTAAACGTAAATGGGCTAAGTTTATACAAATACAAGGTTTTGTATTTCTCCAGGAACTTTATTTTGATGTGAAGGGAAGTATAGGTTCACAATGATAGCTCATTTCTTGAATAATGCACAGCCCAAATACACTATCTAGCGAGAAGCAACTGACAACGCACTATGAAGGTAGTCTTTGGTTCTAATCAATGACCAGTAATGTAATGTAATGCAATACTTAAACCATACAGTTTAGACCGAATAAAAGGGGTACTTCCTGCATTAAAGAAGTCAAATCGAGTTCTCTTATCAAACCATTTGCTTTTCCTTTCAAATGCATAATTCATAGCACTAAAAGACAACTCGCCGCTTTCCTACAATATCCAACCTGTGTTTTATGCAGGAGGCTACTAGCTATTCACAGAGTCAAGTGCACCTTTGCTTCGTAAACTTTCACTGATGCATGAATTCATCCATAATATAACTTTCTCTACTTAACCATTTGCTTTTCCTTTCAAATGCATAATTCATAGCACTAAAAGACAACTCGCCGCTTTCCTACAATATCCAACCTGTGTTTTATGCAGGAGGCTACTAGCTATTCACAAAGTCAAGTGCACCTTTGCTTCGTACTACTCATAAAATTTCTATCATAACGAGAGAGGTTTGATTCGAGCAATGTATACATGCTATTTTTTAGGTATGTATTTATCAGACCGATTTTCGTTGTAACCTCACCACTTCGTATCCTTTCTGAAATGAAATTGTAATTGAATTAAATGAAAATGTGTGTTAAGAGTTGAGAGGACTACAAAATTTGACAAGATGCTCTTCTTTCGTGTAACGAGATACATATTTTGACTTGAAGTATACATGAATGTTAAAATTGTAAAATGGGTTCGTATTTTGAATGGATAAAGACTGTCCTTATTTATTTGAAGTAGAGATATGGTGGTGATAATGAACTCAACAACTCGATTACTACAAGAGATCAGAAAGTAAAACCTGGCCAGATTTGTGGTCTAATCTTAAAATTGTCTCGTAATCCTCGCATCAACTCAGAACCCAGCCCATTTCAGTTCTACCTGCATAAACTGTAAAAGAAAATGTAGTGAATAAGATAAGGACTTTTCGACTAAATGATTTAAATGCTGGAATGATTTGAGGTTTGACCACACCAACCCCTGACGTTTTCTAAGCGTTTGTTAGATTATCTCACGAATTCGTCATTAAGGGGAAGAACCATGTTGACAACAGAATAACTGAGAGATGAAAGAACAAAATCCTCTTCATCAGACATTCAAAGGAACTCAAATGAGCGGAAATAAGATATCAGCAGAATTCGTGGAGAAGTCACTTAACAATAAAAGCAGCTGAAAGACAAACTTTCCCCGAGAAACTTTAGTTTACGTCGCATAAAATACTTGTAAAGGTACAAAAGTGGAGTAGTTTCAAAATAGAACAACTACATTTCTACATTATGTATATAACCAAATAAAAGTCTTGTAAACAAGTATCTAGTTACAGGGAAATAAAATATAACTTCTGAATGCTAAACATACCTGTGCCCGAAAGATAAATACATCTAAGCTCTTTTAGTCTCCCGAATAAATGAAATTTATTTTTCTTATCAGGAATACCGTCATATAAAATGGGCCTGAGTTGGGAATAATGTAAAGTGAACAAGTGCTTCAATCTTCTCTGTTTTCAATTCAATGTCCATGACTAATCCTGTTGGTTCGTAAAGAAAGGAAGAAGATGAGTTTTTTAAGTGCGTGGACAGGCTTCCTGCTTCGGTTTGACAGTTAACGTAATGTCATAGTATTTGAAATCTTAGTACAGTCGTGAGTAACTTTAAGATAGCGACACATGTTCTACTAAACTTACAGGTACATATGTATGTCTATAACCATAAAATGGAATCAACAAAGTGCATACCAACTTTTACTTCTTACTTTCCACAAGTAAAAAGTACGTCGTTCCTTTACTAATATTACGTTATAAATCGTGAGCTTCGTTCTCAAAGTAGCCATTGGTACATTACATAGACCTGTACAAAAACTAACTCTTTATCGTCATTCCTCGCGTATCATTCCTTTTATTCTTAAGTTTCAACACGTACCAAGTAAGAACAAGTATTTCTGGTGGAAAGAATGACGTAGCTGAAGAACGAATAGCATACCTAAAATCATACTGTTGCATAAATGAAAAGACTGTGGGCTGCGAGTTACCAAGTTTTAGCATAGTTTTTCTTATTTATTTCAGAAAATGTGCGAAATGTATCTTTTTTGCAATGAAATAGGCAACTGCATATAGGCATACGCACCATGCCTTGCAGAAATGTACTAAACGCCTGATTAATAGAAAAAAAGAACTTTTATATACGCCTAAGTACAAAGAATAGGAGTAGCATATTAAAGCAGAAAACAAGAGGAGCTTTCATATAACTCGAGCAGGGATTATCTTGAAGTACATCTATTGTGTATGTACATATGGTTCTATTTGCAAAACGAAAGGGTTTCTCTGTTGGTGCTACTTTTCTCTGGCTTTCTTCACCGAGCACAATGCAATATGGCAATAAAGTACATACACCTCACCAGCCATCCGTGCACCGCACCACTATACTGCTGCAACAATTCTCCTCCACTGCCTTTCACTTAACGAGATTACAACTCGCACTAAGCCCCAGTCTGTCAGTAGAACTCATACAAGCAGCAGCAAGTTATCTACCCTCCTTAAAGTAATAGACCACGACCACACCAACAACCTGCTACGGTAGTCACAAGTCACTTACTTAATAACACACAAATAACATCGCATCCAGTCAAATAAGAATATTAAGGTACTTTGGGTGTGCTCAGTTTGTTTTTTTCACATAGTTTTTAAAGGTTCACGGCTCATATCACTCAAGACAGAAATATTGAAAGACGAAGTAACTAAAAACCACAGAGAAAGGAGAAAGCACGCTGTGCGTTTACTGTAAAAGCAAAGGGAACTTACTTTTTACCCCGTAAGTTCTACTTGTGCTCTACTGTTGTTTTCAATGGATGATAAAAAAACTTTTTTTCGCAGAAAGGAAAGAAAAGTAAGCCTTGTTGGGGTGGCAGTAACTTAAAAAACTGTTTGTCGCTTGAGTGCTGTGTACATAATCCCTATTTGTACAATGCAATAGAGAGAAGTCACAATTGGATATCAAATATCAAATAAAATAAACATACAACGAACATATTTACACATTCTACCTAAAACTGGTTACTGTTGACGAATACAAAGATGCAAAGCAGAACCACAAAAAAGTACGATTGTGTATATGTTTAGGGAAATACCCACGTATGTATTTATTTATCCAGAACTCTAAATAAACATTTAACATTGCAAAAACTCGAAGTATTGTAATAGTGGGCTGTTATGCGAATTTAACAGGTGCGTATAGATTTATCCAAGCTAGATTGCTTGTCGATTAGGTAATTTTGCTTATACCAAGTTTCATGGCAGAGAAGAACAGATTTAAACAAAAGTGGATCGTTTACTTTTCCAATAGTTAACGAGTAGGCAAGTGCCATGTGAAATGTATTTGCATGAATATCATTTAATCACAATTGGATACTCGATCGGTGATGATTTTGGAACTTATAAAAAATGATCAAAGAACGTAAGTTTTTAAAGAACCGACTCATTTGTAATTTCTGTATGCATGGTCTGCTTAAAATACACCGTCAGAAATAAATTTGATATATCTACATACGTTCCATATGGGAAAGGCACGACAAATGAATATATGAAAACCAATAAAGAATTATCCATTGGTATTTTTGTAAGCATTATTATTGTTTTTGTCCAAATATATATGTAAATGAAAGCTTGACTCTCCAGGGTATTGCCCTGGGGGCCGTGTTCTCCTCAACTTCAGTTACTTACAACATAGATGGGCCTTAGACTTTAAAGTCAATATGTAAGCACATGCACAGTACAGTATTTTAAATTAATTGAGTTGGCAGTGGAGGTTTTTTTCTTGTTACAGGTTCTCAAAACAGGTAGTTTCACAACTCAGTGTTTTCTTTGCCCGATAGCAATGGGTATTTTCTAGAAAGGAAGTTTTTCCTTGTCCTTAATATTTTTAGGTCTATTTATCCACATGTTGGGTTACGTTGCAAACTTGTGAGCACCAGTTGCTAAAATGTACCGAGAACTTTTAATGTTTCTAGTTGGAGTTTTTACTAACATCTGCACCTTGTTTTGAAAAGTTTTGAAAATTGAGCATACGCATTGGAAAACTAAGAGTTAATCTTACAAAGAAACACCAATAAAATAAATTATTTGTACAATGCTAAAAGCGTGAAGAAACTTTCATTTCGGATAAAAAATAATTAAAGAGCGCAAGTTGATTTTTTGTCGAGATCTGATTCGCTTAGCTTAGCATGATGGCACGTATTTGATAGGTTTGTAGATCATTTTTTACTTTGAACAATAAATACTGGGGACATGCGATGTAAAAGATGTGCATACAATTATTGGCATTTGAAGCTGTTCCCATTCGTTCTGAATTTTATGACAGATTTCATTTCTATTCAACTGTGAAAGTGGAGCATATACACATCTAATATAATCCTCTGTCGAATCCAACAGATCCATTGACCTAGATAGATTCAAGGTTTGGGAAAATATTAAAATAACAGTGAAAGAATATTGCTTCGAATGTCAAAGGAATGCAGTTGTTATGATCAAATCAGAATATTATTTTTTGTGGCAGTACATACTCTTCCTACGTAATACATGTAATATTTAAGCAATATTTATTTCTCAGAACTTCGGGATTTTGATTTGTCAGAGGCTGTTGGGAAAATAGCGCGTTCTGCTTGTTCCAATCTGCATGTTCATAAAATTCATTCGCTTTCAGAAGGAGATTCAGATAATCTTATCAAAATACATCTAACGTCAGCCGCAGTCTTATCTTCATCGCAGGCAAATTATTATGTATTAATACACTTATATAAATTAATTTATGTATTTAAAAAGAATTTTCGAGTCAACGTATTCTCTGTTTACAAGTACATGTGGAAATTGTGAGGATTTTTCAGTATGTTAAAATATGCAAAATAATGTATTTTCTTCATGAAATTCTCTGTGCGAGCGTACATATGCAAATGCATGGTGAATAAAGCGTGACTGTAAAATTGTGTGTTCTGGGATGATATAAAACAACCCTATTCAAAACCAGCCGCATGACTTTACCCTTCCAGACTGTTTTTTAAAGTATGGTACTTTTTGTTGCTTTCACCGAAAAAGAGTCGGCTTGTCTCCAATCTTCACAACTTTATTCGAAACGCCTCGTTTTATGTCAGTTATTTCCATATTATCTTCTCCTGCTCCTAGTGTGGGTTTACTAAAGTTAGTATTAAAATCTTATGAAGAAATATTTCCGTGGTATGTTTAGAGGAACGACCATGTGTGACAAGTTTAGACTTGCAAAGAAGAATATTTTATGAATATCTATTGTGAATAGCAAATAGGAGATCTGTCATAAATATTAGGAGCTCGTAGTAGTCAGTAGGTTTGCAAGTGACATTTGTATATATTGACAGCTGCGGGAGTTAGTTGCAGGAAAAAGGTATGCAACAAAGTTGTCGGGCTTTCTCCAGCAATGTGTCCAGTTTGTCTGTCCTGGACCTCCAGAAAATTTCTTATTTATTTGTTTGATCGATTTTAAATTGGTTTTAGAAGTTGGTTTACGTAATTACATTAGAAATAGTAAGGTATAAAGACAGGTTAGAATTTAGAATTAGGTAAATCAGCTAGACTTAAAAGTAGCGTCAGTTTATACTCCAACTTTGGATAAAAGGCTTTGAATTGTGTTAACAGAATTCTTTTCGAGGAAACAATACTCCGTCAGTTTTTAAAACAAATGCTAGCTGTTAAACTAACAATCGGCGATCAGGAAATAAATAAAGTTGATGAAGCGTTATTCATTCGCCCCCTTTCGTTTTCAACGTTCATTTTGTAATATTAAACATAGACATGTAACAAACAGTCGCTACTTCAGGCACACAAATTTTCAATCACAATGTGCTAAGATTCTCCAAAGAATAAGGACGCAAATGATGAGAAACTAACATGAGTTGATGGTCCCGCTAAACTTAATGTTTGCGGTTTGTTATAAAACTAAGGTCAGAGAAAGTAGTGGTTACATGCTAAATCACGAAGTACCAGACCAGATAGAAATCCGCGTTGGGAACCAGGAAATCTTAGACAAGTAAATGAAGATCGAGTGTTTTCTGCGTTCTTGGTGATTACAAAGAACAAGTTTCACGTACATATTGTTAACAATCCATAAGTATCTATACACGTAGCTATATTGATTTTTATAGATACATTTGTATGCGTATCTTTATATAAATACGAAAGAAACAAAGTCTCCGTTGACCATCCGCTGAAGATTCATGTTGACAGCATCGTTGCAAACAAAAGTTGGTAGAACATTACGTTCTAGGTCTAGCCAGTGTTGTTTTAATATTAAAATTTTGGGAGAGTTTTTGCAGGTCAGGTTTGTTTTAATGCTAACTGCGTATTACATGTGTCTGCTGTCCAAAACAGAAATTAAACTTATTTCTCGGTAGTATCTCGTATCTGCTTTGCTCTTGTCAGGTTGTTTTGTACATTATACTTGTGTCCGTAATTTCTTTATATGTGGGTTTTAACTGGTTTTCGTGCGCAATTGTGTACGAATGGATACAATTCCAACCATAACGTGAAATGTCCTACCAAAACACTACTGTTGGAATATCTATTAAGCGTCTCAATCTACCTTAAAATTTGTATTTATTTTTACAAACCACGGTGAGGGGGTTGTAAATTCGTTAGGAAGGTTGAGTTCGTTTGTTTGTTTTTTAAAATTGTAGACACATTTCTATCCAAAACTACTAAATGTGAATATTATAGTTATATTTATACACCAAGAAAGCTGTAATACATAGCTTCATTTTCCAGTCCGAACTGAAAAATTGTAAGATTACAATTTATATGCATATGCACACATACGTACGTCAGTCCCATCAAAATTAGTTATGACAAAACATGAATTATTAATAATCTGTTGTTTGAAATCATTAGCAAAGTTACTTATCAGTTGCATGGGGCCGTTAGCTACATAAAATGTTGTTGCTCAAGATTTGCGTAACATGTTTTCTTTATTAATAAGGCCGAAGGGAATTGCCGGTATGAATATAGCAAAAGTAGTCAAGAACAAAGTAATTACTTTACAAGGAACTTGGATATTATACACATTAAAAAGATGGGAATGTCAAGACTGTCAGATTGCAACCGTGCAGCCTGTCTAGTTGATTGCAAGAACTGTTTAAGAATATGACTCAGCGACAGGATAATTGCAATAGCCAAGAAAATTAGCAAATAATGAAAAACCTGAGTGATTACCGATTCAGGGAGCGATTCTTACTTTTATACATATGTAATAGAAAGACAATTCGATTGGTGTAATCATGTGGATAGAACGTTAAAAAATACATTCAAGGTAGGAAATTTGCTTTCCAATTTTAAGTGAAAGTTCTTACAATTTTACAAATTTTTGTAAATTCTGGAATAGCAAAAGTACCACCCGTTCTTCCTTCTAAAATATTGTATAACGTATTACGGACAGCGTAGCTTAGTATGTAACATGAGACAACGCAAAGCTAAACAAGCGAATCTCTACTTACTATCAAGAAGGGGACCCACGAAGAGAAAACTATGCTTTACAGTTAATGGAATTAGTAATCTGTAACCATAAAAAATTGGACGTATATGCTATTTATGTAGTTTAGTTTCTTGCAAGAAACTGTATTTTACTAGTAGCAGCAGCCTATTTGGCCTTGCTTAATATACGATGGAGAAACAGAATGATATTTAAAAGGTGGATTGTACGTATGTAACCTCTGGCTTTCTATAATAGGCTTCTCCGTAGGTTCCAACAATATTTTTAAAAAATCTCTCTATTGGGACAGCACGAAATGCTTGCAAAGGTGCACCACCACCAATCCTATGGTTTTTCAGCAAGTGACTGTGTAATACAGAAAAAGCCATAAAACCATTTTTATTACACGAAATAACTGGAGCTATGGTTTCATTCAGTAGAGTTTACCATTAGTACTTCTGAGGTCTCGATAAAAAATTCTATACGTTGCATTTGTTCACGTAATAGAATTTACACAGGTTTATGTGCCTTGTTTTCTTAAAACTGTTTGTGGAAGCAGAGTAGGTCGCAACGTAACTGAATGGATTAGTGTAGATAACACTGGGTATGGGGCAAACCTATTGATATTGTGTGCTTTTGTGGGATTAAATGATATGGAAATAGTTATTCCCTGAATTACTGTTGGCTGCTTGTATTAGGTTACATGCATGCATACCTACACTTTATAAATGCAAATAATATACTTTAAATGCTCAACAAAACGAATGAAATTGCCTTGATGAGAGTGGAAGTTCACAGTTCACATGCATGCATGTTTCTTTTAACGCTTCGCGTGTTGTTGTTTTTCTTGCAGGCACTAAAAACAAACGGAGGAATCTTCTAACGGCTCAGGCAAACGTTGGAAAAAATCGTGACCCTTCTCAAGTTCACGTAATGCGCTACACTAATTAACGTGACGGAGGCAGCTATTGAATGCATTATTTGATTAGAAGGAGCCATCATGATCATGACATCGTCTGAATTATGTAGCGAATTTGTCGCCAAAATACGATATTGCTTACATGGGTAAAAATTTCATTGACTAGCTGTTCCATTGGACAATAGTTCTCGTCAACATGGGATTTCCGGACTCAAATCAATGTTGTCTCAGCATCTCAGTCCCTAAAAGCACAACTGTTTACTCACCCCATAACCCATGGGCGATTCTACAGTCTACAAAAATCCTTTGGCAGTTTTTCCTTCTATTAGCTTCAATGTGCCACTCCTCAAATTCTGATTTTAACGTGATCATCCCAGAAATATGTGGAGGAACAGAGACACCAGTAAATGTTACGTGGATCCGAGATATGGTGCACCTGGGACTTCGAGATGAACAACTTGCTCTCAGTGTTTTGGGACCTGAAGGTATTTCCGCTCAATTTAAATATCCCATTCCAAGTTGTCATTTTATTACAAAAATATGACATAAATAGAATTAACCCCACACTGGGTAACAAAGGCAAAGCTCTTCTGCTGGAAGCTTTGTAAATAATTTAGGTCCCACACACCGATAAAATCAGATGAAGTTGGTTTTTAAAAACGAAAAGATTTTTTTCTGGTATACCTTCGTAGGTGTATGCCATAGTTGTAGTTTATGACCAACCAAGTACAATTGTTTAGGTGAGTCAAACTACAGTATATTATGGAAAATGTGGATGTGGCGTAACGCAGAATGAAGCTGCGTAGTTTTTTCATATTAATATGGTCAATTTATATTTCATAATAGATATTTATAGTACCTACCTTACTATAATATATTGTTTCAACGAATTTTATGGACTTCGCGGTTTTTTATTTGAAGTAATTTCCGAATAGTTTGAAAATAGGCGAATGCCTGTTCAATTTCAAACAATAATAACTTACAGTACTGATGAAAAAACATGCGTGATTGTATGATATAAAAGAGAAGTATGAAGAGTAAAACAAAGCATGTATTTGTTTAAATAAAATTTGAATGAGAAATGTGTTTTGTACTTGGGGAAATTCGGGTTTTAAAATGGAACTGAATTAAATTCACATAAGATTGAATTAGTGTAGAGTTAAACCAACTGTCTTACATTTTTTATTAAAGAATATTTTACAGGTTTAGTCACGGTCTATCTTTCCAACTTTCTATAGAACTTTCTTTTAACAGGGCAACTAGTGGCTTTCTCGGGTTTTGCAACATTACGCTTCGTCTTGTACGTGTGATATGCGAATTTGCGATGTATTATACTGTCCTGAAAAATTGTGTCGTGTAAAATCCAACAGTAAATTAAAAAGCGGCTGATTCACAACTTCTTTTCATATACTCAGTACCCATTTTGTGTAAAAAGAAGAGATTAAATAATTTCCGATTGTATTAATCTCACCAGTGCAAATGGGAATAAAGAGCGGAGCTAGATTCGTTCGTAAATTATGCATTAGAATATTTCCAACAATGACGACCAAATAATGGCTTACGCTTTTTGTTTCTTTTGCCAACGGTTCTGCAATTTTATTTCACAGAGAATGCCTGGGTTTGAGATATATGCCTCTTGTATTCCTGAAACTTTCAACACAATACCTTTTACGATAATATTGAAGTTATGTACAAGTATATGTCTTTCGTGAGGGAAAAGAAAACCCAAAGAAAAGCTTGGAGCATTGCTAACCAAGCTTTATAATGGAAAGGAAGTGGTTCTTCTACGCTCTTCCTTTTTGGGACCGAGTTTGTAAGGATTTTCTTCAGTAAGTCACTACAGCTGTGCAACTTAGCAGAGAAAATCTTACGAAAAGAGCATGAAGATTAAGTATTTGTAAGGCTTCAAGGATATTTATTCCTTATACTTTTAAGCACTACAATAGTAGTTGTATGTAACTGAGAGTGGAAGAGATAGATGCACAATGTGCAAGGAAAAAGTGAAATGAATGAATGATACGTATGTTTTATGCCATCATGAACACTTGTAAAGAAAGTAGTAATAATACTTCCTCAGAACCCTGTTTCGTTCCTTTGAAATTTTCAAATGTACCAAGTAACTTAAAGCCTAACTTTTATGTTACACCATACCAGATTTATATAGCACCCAGTAAATCGCAATTCGCAATATTTTACTACATTGCATTAAAAAGCATAGTAGTTTTAATGTTTAATTACTGAGTTATAAACAAGA
>JAHZNG010001955.1:0-14699 GCA_027744375.1 Orchesellides sinensis | reverse complement strand
AGGAAAACATGTTTCGCTTCAGTTTTTTCTTGCTCTAAGGTTTTCTACAAATGCACAAAAAATACACGTCGATGTGCATGCATGAATGGGCGATGACAGTAATCTACAATCTATCGTTGACGTATCATAATATCTGCTTGTAGTTGTTTTGGTTGTTTTACTGGCTCCCTTAAAAAACTATACGTCACTGCACAAAAAATCAACAAAAATTACCCTCTCTTGTTCAGTCTACCTTCAGCGATTCCATTAATCTTATCCAAAAAAAATTCTAATTATTGAGGGGACGACGATGTTTGATGAATTCGCGTGCACACTAGAAGTTGTAAACTTTTTTGAACCACAGTTAGCTTTGGTCTTCTGGAAATATGCATTCATAGATACCATTACGTACATACAGGTAACATGGTTTTCTGTAGATTGCTACGCTTTAGGTGCATTTCACACAAAACTCCAATAAAAAACAAGTTTACTTAAATAGCAACGGTGGATTGACTAATCTTACTAATTTGCCGAAAATTTAGAGACTTTTTTTCGGCCGATTTTTTGGTTTATTTAAGGACTTACATGGTCTTTATTGAACTTGGACTTTTGTCGGAATTGGAATTGCGTTTTTATATTGGTGCTAGTAGTAATTAGTTTGTACCTTGTTTTGAATATTCTTGGTAAACACCACAACAACATGCAGATTCAGCTATCCAATCTACCAGGCTTATGGAAATATTCTAATCTAACTTCCGAATCGAAATTTTTAAGCATTTTTACTTGCAGATTGTGCCAATATTCTGTTGCTTTTTATAAAACATGTTTATATTTCGTTTATACCTAACAGCAGAAATTTGTTATTTAAGTTGTAAAATTACGGAAGTTTTCTGCTACAAAACAAAACTTTCAATTCATTTTTCTACCATCGAATATACTAGCAGCTGTAGAAATTCCCCCTGGAGTAAAAGCGTTGGCGAAATAAAGTAAAGAATTACAAAAATATGTATGTCAACCCTTTTTTTTAGCATGTGACATTTACAAGAAAAAAGCGTTTTAGCCACCTTATCTTTCCAGGTGACCATTTACTTGTCAAGCACTTTACCCACTAAATGGGTTCAGTCCAGTTTCATTATGACCACACTCACTTTTTCTTGCCTCTGGTGGAATATTTACGAAAGCAAACATGTAACATCAACAAATACAGCTACACTTGGTGATGCAGAGGTGAGGTCTATGACACCGGTATACTTTAAGCAATATGATATACATATGTACACATTTGATTACTAAAGAAAAATTATGATTTGAAATCTCAAATAGTCGCAGTTGGAATGCAAGCTTACCCGATAGTAAGGTATATGGGGCTTTTCGAAAAATTATACAAGAAAGTATTACACTGGTGATAATATTAACTTTGAATGAATAAATAAATACACAGCATCGTCATCCTTTATAGCCAGTCACGTCATAGGTACAAAAGCTTTCCTTCAATAAAATAAATACCCCAGTAACTTTTTACTCTCCAACTCCACTAAAAGTATGTTATACGTGATTTGTAGCTAGATATGGGAATACATGCGTGCATAAGCTTGTAACTGTACAAAAGCGTTCCTTCAATAAAATAAATACCCCAGTAACTTTTTACTCTCCAACTCCACTAAAAGTATGTTATACGTGATTTGTAGCTAGATATGGGAATACATGCGTGCATAAGCTTGTAACTGTTTTTAGGTTTACCGAGGTGCATAGAAATCTGCTACTGAAATCTGCATAAATAATCATTTTCTTTACGATTTTACTATAAAAATGGTTTTAACTTGTGCAGCCATTAACAAAAATGAGGTGAGCATGTAAGCAAACGTCTAAAATAGTTACTGAACCGTAATAAAAACCCAGTTGGTTGATTAGAACAGGCTGTAACTCATTAACATGAGTAATATTTTACCAGCATAATCAATTTCGTTTAAACTTTCCCGTAAAAATCCGACTAGTTCTCCGTCAATTCATTCTCCATCCAATGACTTTGTACACAACAGCGTGGAAACTCATACGTAGGAAATTGAAAGAAAGAGCGGAACTGTTCAAGCGAATCTAAAATTATATATTGTGTATCCAGAAACGTTAGAGAGGAAAAACAAGAGCAACATAATCCAACATAATCTACATCTTGCCTCCCATTTCTTGAATGCGCATAGAATTTTGTATGGGAAAATGGGGTGCCTTTTCATTGGCTCATGTCTCAATGCCTTGGTGTTTGCTATCACATCAATATAAGCTTGAAAGTGAGATGAAGCCAGGGAAGAAGAAGAAGAAAGTGTATAAGAAAATGATGGCAAGTGCTTCTTAGTCCTTTGCCAGCTAAGCATAATATAACACATAATAAGTCTAAGGCAATCGGAGACCAAATACGAGAAACGTGACCAATTGTATGCTTCAAGCATCATCGTAAATGATCTTTGCTTGCTTCTCTGCTTTCTTTAATACGAAAAACTGTTGGGGTAGGAAGAAGTAAAAAGAAAAGCTAGCAGTTTCTCTTGGATGGAGAGAGAGGAGAGCTTGTGTAGCCAGTCGAAAGCCGATGAAGTAAATAGTAAGCACTATTTTTGCAGTTGCTGAATAAAGAAAGAGCATTTTCTATACAGCTATTTATATATACTATGTCCGAGATGAAAGTTGGAAGGAGCGCAAGTGGCGAAAAAATTAGGCGATACCCAAGAATCATTCCAGCATAACTAACATCATCATGATCACCATTTCCACGCTTAGGTATATAGTTCTTGACTCGTCGTTTCTTCTCACAAGAGCTGTGTTTTTATTGCCGTTTTTTCTGTACACTGCTTTATATGTTATGTCGTAAGGTTAAGTGAGCTATTATGTACCGTATTATTTTGCTTTTTTTCTATAATGTCTCATGACTGGCACCAGAGGATTTTCCTTTAAAACTGGCCACACACATTTTAGCAGATGAAAGGGAATTATTCATTACTTGGGTACATGAGCCAATATATACACGATTGCTGGCTTTTGTAAAAATACGATCAAGCGTTTACGTTTATAACATTCAGTGATAATTTAGATTAACATTTATTTAGGTACGTTCAATGAATTTTCGTTAAAATTGGTGTTTGTATCACGAAATGGCGTTATAGAAGAAATCAATCATTGCATGTAGATGTGAAGTTGGCAGACGTGATCTGAACGTTTAGTACAACTGCGATAATAACAAAATCGAAATTTCTACCTTTGTACTATTTGGGCAATTGTAAGAATCATTCGTTTAATTTGAAACGTAAACGAATGATTGTTATATTAAGGTGATTTTTTAAAATTAACTATTGACTTACTTAGATGGTCGTTTATCAGAGAAATGTCGTAAATACAACCTTAAATAAGAAAGTCCGATATAAGTTGTTTTTATATCCCAAAACAAGGTATTTAAGGTGTTGAGTCTGAGTCCCGCACAAATCTCAGTAAGTTATTGTAACTGCACAGCACACACCCAATGTGTGTGCAAGTTTCCTTTAATGACTTTGTAAAAGACTCATCATGATGATCATCATAATTGTATATACATTATGAGTCACGCTTTACAGAGTCATTTCACACTTGAAATCCATACACTCGCTAGAAATACAAGCCTATTTGTAAAATGGCTGGAAATGTTATTATTATTACGATTACTGCTTTTTGTATTACTATTATGACTAGTACAAGTGTTGCCACCAATGCCCTTTGCTTGTTTTTCTATGTCGTTTTTGCTGGCTCTCTACTGAGCTTACAACTACCTAACCCTTTTCATCACATTGCAAGCTTAGCTGATATATATATGTTTTGCTTTACTACTCAGTTAAATCACAAGCCATGGCATACACTCCAGTAAATCCGAGCAGGGAAAATCAAGCCTCATTTGTAGACGTCATGATAAGGTGCCAACAAGCCCATTCAAGTTGGATTATTGTTATGGTTATGACAGCTATATAAGCCGTCAATTTAAATACGGGGTTAACTACGGGATTAGAAACCCCAGCTAGTAGGTAATATTAACTTTAAATTAGTCATTATAGGCAACACTTTTATCACAGTAAATAAACTGAGACTACACAGTACCCATGTACTATGTACTATCTAATCCTTCCGATACATAAATACATTTATACATAATCTTGAAAGAAAATTGGAAAAATATTGATGTTTAAAGTTTATACATATATCCATGCACCTTACACAGGTATACTTTTTACAACATAAAAGCTGCATTATGCTTGATTGCCATAATACATTGCATTCTCAGCCTTCGTAAGAAAATGGGGGTTAGGAAAACTGGACGGTCCAGTTTGGACACCTGCAAAATTAGGTATGTTGTAAGGAACGATAGTCGTGACTTGGCTGTATATTATGGTCCTAAGTAAACTAAAGAAAACTGTAGAGGTTCGGAAAGGTTTTACAAGTTTACATTTATGTTTAGAAAGGTAAAAATTGGTAAAGAATTATTTATGTGATTTTATGAGCTGGTTAATTAATTATGGGTAATATACGTCTATGCACTACCTGTCGGAACTGTGCATGTGTGAAAGGTTTATAAATGTATGAATTTATGTATTAAACGGTGATTATGATGGGTAAATATGTAATTGAGGACAATCGATCTTTAATTTCTGGACATGCAACTTTTATTCAAATAAACTCGCACACCTGGAAAAACGGAGGAAGTATTTGCAGTAAATGTCTGGATTTTACAACTTATCGTAGATTTTAAGTTAAATTTTATTCATACAACTACATAACAATATCTTCTTATCAACTTGTTTTGGTGATCTTTATTTAGTTTTAGTTTTGTAAGCGAGTGATACTAAGTTGTTTGTTTTTTTATTCCAGATTGATCAAAATCTGCTGAAGGAGACAAAACAAGGGCTGTAACTTTTCAACTCTAATCACAATCGCCAAGTGAACAAGTCGCAAGTCATTTAGATCTACCCTATCCAATCAAAGAATTCAGATAATTCTTTCAGTTAAAATATAATGCAAAGCCAGGCAGCATCCTGTGGACTCTTGTACTGAACAGTCTATAGAAAGAGAGCACTCGTACAAGTGAAGTTGCCACGTGAAAACTTCTTGGAACTTATGTCGCTACAGCGAATCGGCATGGGGAAGGGGAAAAAGATCTAACTTTTTACTTTTAATAGAGACAACTCTGCTCTGCCTTTAATACTCACTTTATTTTAAACTTTTTTTCTCCTGTAATACGCACGTTAACAGTGAAAAAAACTAGCATGCCCTTTTTCGTGTAGTATTCAGTGCAAGTGCTTCTAACTCACAAACAAACATATATGTAATCCCACGAATGGTACGGTTGTCATTGGAAAAAGCGCAAGAAAATTGGTGAATTCTAGCTTACGAGTTAATTAGTTTCTACTTATGAAGAATATTTTCCAAGTTTCACTCTCATCTTCTTCATTTGAACCTCTCTCGCAATATCTTGGTCTTTCGTGCCACTTGAGACTCATTCAGTGTGCAGACCGTCCCTGGCAATATTAGTACTGAACTTAAGCAACAGAATGTTAGGTACGTGCAGGGATGGGAACGAAGATAAAAAATTAAATGATGAAGAAGCTATCACCTTCCTATCACAGTATTTTGCTAAAAATTTGACAAAATTGATCATCTAGCCACTTCACGATTGCATAATAACTATTTAAAAGGCCAAAAATTAATGTCTTGTGTGGATGAAAGTAAAAAAAACACGCTCTTAAGTATACATCCCACTACGCGCGTGCTGTATGTATACTTACATCCTCTTATGAATACATTTCCAATCTGTTTGGCTTGCTATAAGAAGAAAAAACTCATCAAGTCTTGTAAAACTATTATTGATTCCCAAATCTCCTACATATTATATCAGATTGCAAGTTTTGAAAGGAAGGGGAAAAAGTAAATTCATTGTTTAGTAATAGGCGAAATTTTGCCTAGAAGCAAAGTTTGTTTTAACTTGAAGGCAATTTTATTGGTAAGTGTACAAGGCTTTAATATATAAAGTGAGTTGTAGAGTATGACATACTTTTTATGGAAGGATTCTGATGTGAGTGTAATTATAAGTTATGAACAGGAGCTTTAATCTATAAAAAATTCGAATGTGTATGCCCCACTTTTATATCTCTTTTTTCTGTGTNAGTTGTAGAGTATGACATACTTTTTATGGAAGGATTCTGATGTGAGTGTAATTATAAGTTATGAACAGGAGCTTTAATCTATAAAAAATTCGAATGTGTATGCCCCACTTTTATATCTCTTTTTTCTGTGTGAACCATGCACACTGGTTGGAGCTAAAGATAATTACAGTTAGCAATGTAAGGGAATCATTAGTTAACAACTAACAACAAAGTTTTAGTTGGTAAACTTAAGTTGTCCCACATGTGAAAAAGTTAAACTAGAAAAACACATGCATAAAGTTTGTACATTTTATCTGGTGTCTGACTTATTGAACAGATACATACGTACATGAATTTACATGTAATACATGGAAACACAAAAAACTTTTATTAAATCCACATCCCGTCTCTTCTACAACTGTACTAATACTGTTTCCATTTCATGCGCTGCCAGTGTAAAAAATTATGTCTCGTAAGTGGAGAAATGAAACAGTGCTTCTAGTGTATTGATCAGTGAATCCATTTGGTAAAAAGTCTAGTTTTAGCTGGTTTCAAAGTTTTTATTGACTTGATACATAGTAATAAACAAGTAAAGTCTAATTAGTGACACAAAATGTAATATTATGCAAGTTTTCTCTAGATTGAGTTAAAGAAGTCGATAGATTTCTACGAATACTCATTTTAATTATTCCTGTGTATGTCGAACTAAATTGGGTATACATCCAAATGAGGGTTGGGAATGATACATGTCATACAATATTTAATTTCGTTTTGCAATCATGTAGACTTGACTATCTCACATTTGGAAACTTGTGGACTTGATGTGTAGACTTGCTTATCCGTTGTAATTAAGTGGAAGCAGTAATATACGCATCAGAAGAGGCAAAGCTGGATATCTTCTTGTTGAATTAAGAATTTATGTGTAATCGATTGCTTCTCACTAAATATTCACGATGGTTCCACGGTTGACGATCATTTTCCTCCTTTTAACCGTTGTCCATCTTATCTTTGGAGGACGAATGTTTGGTAAGTATAAAATTACCTTGTTTTATCCTTAATATTATTAACTACATAAAGTTATAGTTTTAAAGGTAAAGACAATATGAGAGAGGTGGTTTGGCCAAACCTCCTGTAATAAAAAGAGCCATGTTAATCACCTTAGTATTATATAGCTGGACTGGAAGCGTGTAGGGGTTTGTTTTTAATAGATAGTTAGAATATATACACCTACATTTACC
Organism: Orchesellides sinensis; assembly: GCA_027744375.1. Classification (NCBI taxonomy): domain Eukaryota; kingdom Metazoa; phylum Arthropoda; class Collembola; order Entomobryomorpha; family Orchesellidae; genus Orchesellides; species Orchesellides sinensis. The sequence goes on along the minus strand of JAHZNG010001955.1, from coordinate 7,333 downwards.
GTTGTCAAACCGCTGCTCTCCCAATGTTATTTAGTATCAGTGCTGAAGCAGCACAGCTAAAGCAGAGCTATAAAACTGGGGAAAGTAACCCCTCTCGCACTCACTACAACGAACTGGGAGATGTGTGTAGTAAAAGTTGAAGTTTATGCTGTCAGTGAAACATTGTTTTTTACCATCATCATGTCAGACATCAAAAACACGCGAACACCAACCACAGCAATAAAAAAATTCCCTTGGTCGGAATTAATCAACTGGACAGATGTGCTACATGATGTACGCCCGTACTGCATACACTTTATACTTTCACGTGTTTACCTTCTACACAACCAGTAGTTGGCCAGACTTTTCTTAATTGCCTACCTTGTGATTTTATTTTGTTAGTGGGGAATGAGTGATGACGGAGTGTAGTATAGTGGTTCCCAATAACGCTCTACATAATACACATATTCTTCTCGCTTTCCACTTCATGACCTAGGCTATCATGAGACCGTCTTTTATAACACTGGGAAAAACACAAAAGCTTTGCTCTCATTCATGCATACCTATTCGCCTGACAAAAACTTTGGTAATTCTAGTTAGTCGAAAAAATAACCAACTCCTGGAGTTTCCTGGTGGTTTCGACGGGAAGTTTGCATGTCACAAAAATCCTGTCTATCATTCATAACACGGATAGGTAAACCTGCGGTGGGCTCTGAGTATACAGTTTGACAGACATGTAAGCACGATTATATTTACTACATTGTGTATTATATGTACAATGTAACTTACTTCTACTACACTTAACTCTAAATTTCATTGGTTGTACACTAATTCAATTAAAATAGGTATATGGGCTAAAATTGCCATAATCAACATTGCCTTGTATAACCTGTTAACCAATCCAAACTGAACTACAGAATAAGTAATGGCGTTGCGAGTTAAGTCAGTTGCTTGTTATTTATGTCATAACACTAAATGGAAGAGTCGAAACATTAAAGATTAAACAGAGAAACCTGACAGCCACTTCATTGTATGATAACACCCTTCATACTCACGTGTCAACCATTTATATTTAGTAAAACTTACTCACTCATCCATGCTAGTTTTAGCTTTGTTAAATAAAGCTGTGTACTTTCCTAAAAAATTAGAGGAACAAACAAGTAAATTTTCATAGTACATTAATAGTAAACATTAATTACACACTGGGCATGTGTATCATTTACAATCCATTGAATATCTTGTATTATTTATAGCCATGAAATCGCATGCACAGCAAAGTTGCGATGTAGACTTATTCTGTTATAACTGATAACCTTATACCGTCAAATAGTCATTAACCTTATGCCTACAAAGCAAAGCTTGCCAAATGCATGACTGTTTTGGCATAGTGTTGATAATAATTCCATTCCAAATGCCACGAGCAACGGCTATGAGTCGACATTTCACATTTCCTTCAGTCCTTAAAACAAGAGCTACAACATGGTATTTTCAGCTGTATTTCCTCTAAACCAAACTGTTTGGTTTAACTTGTCATTCGACTTTCAAGACAAAGAAAGCGCAATGGAATTCGACCTTTGTTCTAACAAGGAAGCCACCAATTGAACTTGCAAGTTGTAGTGTTGCGTTTCATTTTATTATCATTATCTTTCACGTCTCGTTGGAAAAGCGTATGACATAATAATTTAGAATTAGTAAGAATGCATTCACACTGCTGAGTACTGACACAAATACATACATTTTCTTGTAAACAATGCATCTTTAATTAACGAGGATTCAACTGTATTTTATAATAAAGTAAACATCATTACTGTAACCAGACTGACAGGAAAACTGGAAAGTTAAGCTACACTGGTTACAGAAGTTTAAAAATAGGGATGGAGCTGCTAGTGCTTTAGCTGAGGAAGCCCTACAAGTTAGGGAGACATACTTGTGTGTGTATTCAAACATATATACTGCGCTTTCGGATACGGACCGTATCCAATTTCATTAGTTCCCTTAAATTGCATAGAGAAAACAGATCTGTTCTTATTTTACTTAAACCCTACATAGACTATACTAGCCTCCATGCCGTGTGCATGGGAATATTTACAGTTTTTCATGCATTGGAGTTAAATCATTCTTTTTGATATTCCTACCGGCCCATCCAATTTCACAAGCGAATGCATTTATGCAACCCTCCATCATGATAAGGAGTATGAAAGATTTTGCTGTGCTTTTCAATACTGCTTTTGCAGTGCAATGCAACGCAAATGGTAATAACATACGCGTCAACCTGTTATGGAACCAGGATCGAATTTCAAGGATTACGTCTTTTAAATGGTAACTTGTAGATGGTAGCTCCAATTTCTGCACACTTTATGTTAGTTTACAAGGAATTTATATCGTATTCGTTTTTTTGGATTTCTTAATCTTACACTTGCACAATTTACCATTTAATATATAAATTTCGACAGCAAATAGAGATCGGCTTTAGTTTGTGAAATTATGGTAAGTCTTACTTTCACCAGCTTGCCATACTAAATTCTTCCTATACAGGATTGTGTATTGCATGTGAGTTCAGTGCGGATTTCTAACGGTATTTTATATCACCCCGGGAGAGTGCTCAGTAAGCAGTAAAATAGATTACTACACAAGCCGCTACACAAGAATTAAAGGTCGAAATAAAATCTATAGTTTTGTGAAAGCTAGTCGCTTGACTCATCATTTCAAAGCTCCCTTTCTTTTAATGTTTTCAGCGTACTTTTATTTCCCGTATTTTGTCCCATTTATATCAGTTCATTCATTTCTGCAAATTGATTGCAAAAAAGTGATGAAGCTCAAAGTGAGCAAATCAAAGAGAGAAAGAGATACAACAGAGGAAATTTTGCTCATTGAATTTCATTTTCCGCCTCGTTTCTGCTCATTGATATCTGTATAGCATCCCCATCCTTATTTTTGTGGGTGCATGTTCAAAGCTCTGTGTGTGTGAGCTACATTGAGGAAAATGAAAAATGCCAAAAAAAGAGCCAACATTACTACGCAGCAATATAATAAAATGACTGAATATTATATTTATACTACAGCTGGAACCGCACAACCACACACATCACATCTATTATTACCAGACACACACGTACATTCCAGCTGTAATATTACTTTTTTTCTTTTCCCTTCCCATTCTTACTTCCTCTTTATTCCGCAAGGCTTAAAAGTAAATATAAAAAAGTAGAGGAACGGAAAGACTAGCTGGTGAAAGGAATGGTGCTAAGGAAAGGAGTGAAAAAAATGGAGAAATAAACGCGTGAAAAAAGGAAACGGCAAGGGAAAAAGTGAGTGGAAGTAGTATCGGAAAGAAATAAGTAAGCAAGTGAAACAGGACATGATGATAGTGAACACTTAAATATTGCAGTTTCCTTCTCATCTGATAGAAACTCATATTCGTAACGGCAGCCTGTTTTGTATCGCACTCTCTCCCAATGTGAGTTTTGAGAAACAGCTTAAAAAGAAGAAAAATTCACCATCATTTCATTCACATATTCCACAAAGAATGAGCGCAAGTGGCACATGGTGGATGCCAACATTCACGGTTGCTTGCATACAAACCTGCATGCTTGCTTGCCGACATTAGTAAAATATCTACTAAATAGTTGTATTATAATATTCGTATTACATTGCATAATATATATACTTATTTCTATTGTAGTTTAATATGTACCACACAATGGTACACCACTACTTACTATCACTAACAACATGTGAAGTTTAGAAGTCTAATATAAATCGAAAAATGGCTATATTTAAACCTCTTTAGTATGCCATACTAACATTCCTTTGTTGTACGAATTTATATATGCCTCCTCCAATTTTTTTTAAATGCATATGCTTTGGAATTATTATTATTACCAATGTATATTTGTTTTTCTCGTGGTCATATACACATTACGCTAGTTGACATGTATATTCGCAAAATATATAGTTTTCGCACCACATCCGTGTAATCTGGACTAGAGAAACCAGAACTGTTATGGTGAATACTGTTAATACTGTAGCTACATGCTCTGCCACTTACAGAGATCCTGTCGTTGATTCCAACATTTTCTAGCTCTAAGTGTCCGTGTTTAGGAAGAAAGCAAAAGGGATTGTTCAGGAAAAGCCAGAAGGTTTTGAAGTGGAAGCAACGGAACGGACGTCTAAATTCTTACCACATATAAAGGAAACATAAGCATGAGATGAAATGGTAATCATCATCACATCACACAGAACCACCAACTGAAACTCATTCCACCTTACTCTTTTCTTTGCCATAAACAGCGCTAGAGATATTTTTTTCTCACACTATCTTCTTTCGTTACATGATATGGAGGCATTAAGAGGCTATATATGGTATGGAATATAACCAATACGGCTACTATAATCATCATCGTTATCATCAATTGCATTATAACATATGTGTGAAGAAGATGCCCATTTTTCCTCTCTTCCTTCTTTGCCTCCAAGGAACAAAAATGTATGTAGATATGTGGTAAAAGTGTTTGCCAAAATAAAGAGTGAAAATAGGGAAACAACATGGGCGGTAAGCGATAGAAAAGATTGCCTATAACTCTAGCAAAGTGTAGACAGGTCTGGTAGTATTCAAGACAGGCAAATTTTTTTCTAGTAGGTTAAAAAACCGCATGGTATACATACATACAACACTTTCGTTTTACTAGTTGTCTTCACTCTCTTCCATAAACCACAACATTAGAACAGGAGTCGTGACAGCTATGCTTGGATGAGAAGGCAAGAACAGTAATTCAGAAAATACTTATGTGTTACAATAACTTTTTTATCATCTGGCCTTATGTATGTTTGTGTGCTCAGCGATACACATGCTCCATATACGTAAATGTCTGTACATTGACGTGGGGAGAAAGAAAAGAAAGCGTAACTTGAGCAAATAATAAAAAGTACTCGTCCAAAAAAAACTGAGTAGAGATAGATGTGGTTAAGGATAAGTGCAAGATACAAGCAAAATAAATCGTGTCCATATATGCTGATAATAATAATACGCGCTCTCTCCTCTTTTGCTGTTTTGGTGTTTGTATATCCCTTATTCGCCTGAAAACGGTGAAAGTGGCTTTGCTTTCTCCGTTTCCCTTTAAAAGATTTCTTTTTATACTGTGGCTGGCTGTCTTGCTGTATAAGATTTCTCTGTGTATTACTATGGTGGATGGTTCTGATTAGAGTTTTGTTGTGTATTGGTGTATGTATGTATGATGTACATATCTCTGAGTTTCTGACAATTTATAAAAGTAACAGGAGCGGAAGAGAAGCATGAAAGGAAGCTTATGTAGGCTGTATTTTGATGGTGGGGTCGTAAAAGTCATGATGAGAAACAAACAAGTAACTGCCTACTACACTCTGTAATGGGCTTCATGCACCCATCCAGATACACACAAGAGTTAGGAATTTTTCTAGGGATAAAAAAAACTCAAGGCATATTTGTTCTCTATCCTTTGCAAAGAGATATCAGTGAAGAGAGAAAGAGAAAACAAAAACAACCAACTTTATTCCAAGCGGAAGCTTCCAGATAATGTAACTGTTTATAAAACGCACATATGAAAACAAAGACTAGGGCGATGATGATGATGATCATGATAGAGCAAAAAATACAAAGTCTAAGAATTCTTTTCTCTGACTCTCTAAATAACGCAGATGTAATGTATGAAAAAGGAAAGGGCAAGCAGATGATTGTGATCATGATGAAGTTGACAAAAGATACTATGTGCGTTTTTATCATCCCACTAAGATATTGGACAGTTATACACACATAATATGTAAGTGTATATGTATGTGAAGTCATCACAAGAAACGTCGAGAATGTTGACTCCGGTGATCTCTTGACAACAGCAAGAGATTCCTTCTGCGTCAAAGGAAAACTGGAAGAAATAAATATTGGAAATTTTTCGACTAAGGTTGAATGAATCTTACATTTAGAGGATTGAGATTGTTTTTGCTTATAGAATGCTTTTCATGTGGAAAAGCACAAGATTTGTGTGTTATCATTTTTCTCAATCCTTTACTAACTCTTAAGACTATACATAATCCGCTTTCTGAAATCAATAAGAAAGTCTTCCTCTCGTGATAGAATCAACAACAGCCTGAAATTGCATCTGAGATTATTTTTCTCCAGAAACTATATTCATTTACCCCCATTTGCTGGCTATTTAAATGGTGTGATAGTTACTGTACAAAATTTAGTGCTGAAAATATCCCGCTGTGGTATCAAAAACATGAACATTTATTTCTTGGACTTACACCGATAACAAATGTATGCAACAGAACAAGCAAAAAAGTTATTATACTTTATCTGCCCTGACAAAAAAAAACTTTGCATCAGAAAAGCCATTACATTGAATCTATCATGTTCTCTTATAGTCATAACACTTTGGTTTTATGGTTCTATTGTTTTTGTTGTGCTTCTTGTCATTGCAGTGGTCTTTGTGCCTCATATCCCCAATATATTATAGTGTCTTGTTCATCTCTTATCACACAAGTAGGGATATTTCTTGGGATGTCTCTGGTGAATGCTGTCGTGGAGTAGTCAAGAAGCAATAAAAATAATCATAATATTAATGCTGGATGTACTCGTTGCAATAATGATAACGATATTGAATGTCCCCTCAATCCCATTTCGATTTCTGTTTGTCACTTCTGTTTCCAATTGCAATATCTATGAAGAAAGCTCGGAATTTGTAGTGTGGCTATATACATTTCTACAAGCATTGTTAGAGTGTGAGGCATGTCCGTAAAGCATCAATTACCCAAACTTTACTACTAACCCATGTTGTTCCCCATTACCCTTAAGCATACATAACATATATTTTCCACTAGACAAATTCTTCTTATGAGAAAGACCTCTTTTAGGCCAGTTTTCTTTTTCGTCACAAGAAAATAAGAAACAGATTGAATATCTTATATGCACTTGAAATAGAATGTGTGTTCCATCGTCTCTGGCAAATGCATATGTATGCATATGTATATGTATACTCTCTGGCTCGTGTATGTTTCGCACTGGGATCAACTTGGAATTTCCTGAAATATCATTCAGTTTCCCATGCAAGATGCTTAAGGAAACTGTTGATTCTGACAAGTGAGATTCTGTGTAAATTGTCAAGTGCGACCAAAAGCCGTTTTTTTCATGCACGCTACATACAAACAATCTTCTTGCATATATGCCCCTTTTGCCACATACTACGTACACTACCGTAACTACATACTAAGCGGTATTTTGGGATACGGAACGTAACAAATAATCCATTCATTCCTAATAAAACATTCAGGAACTATCAAGCTTGTTATTTATTAAAGCCAGCTGCTTCAGGGAGTTATCATG
>JAHZNG010001954.1:0-15998 GCA_027744375.1 Orchesellides sinensis | reverse complement strand
GGACACACGGACACACGGACATGGTAATCACATAAAGCATCTTCAGCTTCGCTTTCGCTGCTTAATAATAGGAGTAGCATAATTAATCAGAAATGTCTCCTTGCTGATGGAATAGTTTGACGTTATATTACGTTGGCAAATGTAAGACACGATTAGTGGTAGGTAGCGTTTACATTTATGTGTAATCATTCTAGTAAAATTTACATAAATGATAAGATGAACAAGAATTCTATTGTCAGTATTGATTGGACATTTACATAGTACTAACATGCGTGGGCACATGTGTCCCCTTTGATTGACAATAGTAACAGGTTGGCAGTTCCAAAAAATTTCAGCTAGTGCCTTTCACCGTTTTTACGTTGAGTCTGTAATCGTCTCCCATTTTCTCTCCAAAATTGAACATGCACGACCACATAAAAGTACCAAAATGAACATACATATTATTCCCCATCAGCTTCCCACGTAAGATACACATACACTAAAGAATAAAGATGATAAAAGTTGAAACTTTGCATTAGATATTATTTTCTCCGTCTTGTAGCCTTGTTTATAACGCTCAATCGTTCGTCACAGAAAAAACGTATTTTACAAGTTTCTCCTACTATCTTCCATCATGCCTTACCTTCCTCTTTAAAAAAATAAGAAGAGAGTAAAAAATTTTTATCATGAAGAAGGAAAAAGAGTAGTGTTGAAGCTTTTAACTTTCTCTTTTGCCCTTTTCTTTTCAGAATCAACGAACTCAAGCGTGTTTATTGAAAAATCATTCTGCCTTGAAAGCATGCCATGAGCCTAAAACCCTGTAATCGAAAATTCATGTCTTACCCAGAACAAAAATCCGACAATCCATCCATACTTTTTCCATCATCATGAACCAGCAGTGGAAATCAGCCTCTCGCATCACCATCACATCATCATCATCACACTAGAAGAATCAGACTGTTTTACTTACTTGTGCAAAAGCAACACATTCTTACTTTCACTTGCGACATTACGTAATATACAACAGCTCAAGTGACGAACAGTTTTAGAACTAAAGTCCTAGTTAGAGAACAAGAAGAATAAGAAAATAGACGCAAATTCAAGAAAAAAAGGTGATTTTGCTTTGGTAAAAAGTAAAAGTAAGTAGTATGTCATGCCAAACCCGTTCGTTGCCTTTTTTATGTGGATATACATATATACATATGTAAACTAACAACTTACACCTAGCGCTAAAGAAAGCCACCTCTTTCGCGTCTCCACATCCCATTTGATACATTTGTCTCTTGATTCGCTCGTCAAATCGACTTGCCCATTTCCCTTTCTTTCCCTTTCCCATTTGCTCTTTTTTCGGGTGTCTTTTGTATCTGTCTTATTTTATTTCTTTGTCCTAATATTTAGCTGGGAAATATATATGTGAACAATTTGAGCATCATGAGAGAATGAAAGGAAAAGTGCGAGGAGATCATGAGCAACCTGCTAAAGACAAGTCTTTGAGATATCCCATATATACATACATACATAATGTCAACCTATTATATCATATATGTGTGTCTTGTGGAAAAAAGTGATACAAAATTTGAGAATATGAAACCAACGCCATGATACCAAGAATCTTCCGTATTTTCCCATTTTTGGTAAAAAAAATCTAAAGTACAAGTTCACATGAGAATCAAGCATGAACAGAGTGTGTCTTTTTTTAGTGAATAAAAGGATTCTTTAATACTGACAGTGAGAGAAGCGGAATAACTTGGGTTTACTCTAAAATAAAATACCAACTCTGTTATCTCTCTCAACCAATCCAAGTATAACTTTCTATGCACGTACTTTAAAAGGTAAAATAATACAAAGAGAAACGAAGCTCATTCGATAAGGTGAACATGAGAGTAGCAGAGACGAATGCAAATATATTTTTTTATTCTGTGAACAATTGTGTTACTCAATCGTCATCATTTGCACGAATCAAACACCCTCAAACAGCAGCAATGTCTTTTTCTTGTATTGTTATGTTATATTATTACAAAAGAGTCTTTTTTAGAATAGGAAGCGCACTAACTGACATCGGGTACTTGGATAAGATTGTATAAGTATATCTGAAAAAATGAACATGCAAAAAATGTAACAGACTCATTTTTCGACTTACCCGTTCACACTGGTGTTGGTGAGAAACCAGGATAATACGGAGCTCGCAAGTGTGAGCCACATCTGCCAAAACGTGTTGTCCGACGACTCAACACAAGAGTCGAGAAAGAGCTGCGTGCTTTCATCCATTTCAAATTGCTCAAATTTCTCGCCAATCTCCTGGGACAATGCCTTCATTCGCACTTCATCGATACGATACCACTGCAAAATAGGAAGTGAACCAATATATAAAAAATACAATCCATGTGTTATGTTATGTGAAAAACTTTCATTGAATTGCCTCCAGCACAAACAATACAATTTTTATGGAGCGAGGTGGGGAGCATTTATTTCCGTATGTGAGAAAAAGGATTATGAACGCCACCTTTACTGTATAATTACTGGCAGGCTTAATAATTAGGTCGGCTACAGATTTTTATGTAAAAAAATATACGTGAGAAGTTGCGGTTTCATGGAAAAGTAATTAATGATGCACCCAGGTGCAGAGAGATATTGAGCAAAGGTAGTAATTACCATTGCATTAGCAAGTCATATTTTAAACAGGTGAACATATTTCCATTCTAATTTCTACTTTGTCAAGTGACAAGAGCATGCAATCATAGTTTAGCAAATGGCTTATCTGAGTTTGCATGAGCATTCACGGTCGTTCCGACTGTGTGGTCTGGGTTTTCTACTATTTTATCCATAAATCTATCGTTATAACTTTGCCAATCTCATGCATACTCATTATAAGAGTACTAATTATCGTTTGCAGATTTACATTTTACATTTTTTTTTCTATCGGTTTCAATCGATATTCAAAAAACCAGTAACACATTGAGATAATTGGAAATTGCATCAGCTAATTAGCAGTTTAACTCAAAACCTGATGTAGCTTGAAATGAACCGCATTGCAAAAAACATATAATTACCACCTTTGATTCTAGCGAACAATGAAAAATTGCACATTGGATACCTACTCTATAAGCGATACCACGTCAAAAATACAATATTTAATGGCATTGCACAATATGAAGTGAAATCCTTTTGCCCACATGCATCTCTTAATGCACAATAAAAACCAAGACGTAAGATGATGAATAATTACAGAGTCATGATCAAGTTCATTGTTTTGTCCTGAGTTGACCTTCACTTCTTTAGTTTTCTTCACCAAGTTTTATGATGATTATAATCAACAATTATATTGTACTTCTATCCAGCAGCAATTATAAGCTCAACTCGGATCATTAGCATATCAACGATAAAGTAGGAGAGTTCAATAAAAAACCTTTAGTTTTATGACTACGTCTAAATACAATGAAGACCTCTCATAATCATCATGCTGAGAAATGATTAAAAGAACAAAGACCAAAGGAAAGCCTTCATATATATCTTTTGAAAATTAAAAGTTATCATGAGCATCATAATCGTTAATAATAATAGCTACACATAATGTATAATAAGAAAGGAAATAAAATTCATGAGCCACCCCAGCATTTTAATATGTATACTTTACATGAAAGCCCAGCATGCAGTAATATTCAAGATATGCATAATCTTTTATTTTAATACTGAAGAAGTATAGTTCCATTCCAGCAACACCATCATCAATCCTTTTCGTTATATTCAGTTCTTAATAATAATAAACCTGATGTCTCATCATGAACATTGCCTTGTCTTGCCCAAATGGGCCCGCAGGCTATTGCTCCAAAGAAAATAATCGATCTTCGCTTTATGGTATACAGTCCACCTTCTTCATATCGATATCAACTTGTCTTTGAAAATGTGCAACTCATTTCTTGAACACCAAAAAAAGAGCATCTTTAATTGGTGAAACATGAAAGATCGTGTACTTCGGCTACCTGACATGATATCTTATTCAGCTGGTGTATTTATAATATGAAAGCATACTGTAATTATTAAGCAGCAAAATCAAAAGAAGATGCTTTATGTTTTTACCAGTGAGTGTGTCTGTGTATATATAACAATAGAACATGAACAATATAACTCCAGAACGGGTTGTGTTAAGTTGAGTTGGGCTACATTGGTTTAATTTGGGTTACATTGGGTTAAATTGGGTTAATTTGAGTTACATTAACCTACGTTAGATTGGGTTGGGTGTCGTAGGTGCGTAAAGTTTGAAGGTGGAAATTAAATAAAAATCTATTATATATTAAAAAACACCTGCCAATGCAAATACATGCATGCACATGTTCTATTATTTCGCTGCTTTCAATTCATGTTCTGACGTCTGATGTAAACTAATTATAATCATTAACTAACGCATTGGTATAGATTAGTCAGTTAGTTGCAAAATTAGTAGTACGTCTAACAATGCACAATTCCAGCCACATGAATCTAATCAAAATCTCCGAGTCATACTTTGCCTTACAAAAAATCCCAACGAATGGGAAACTCCTAAGTAAACAAATGAAAAATCCATGGCTGTTTAACTTTCAACTTTTATAAAGAAGCATTGTTACATCATTCGTTTCAATTTTGTCAAAGATGCGTAATAGATCACATCAAAATATACCAGCCAGTATAAATTGTAAATAATCTGGAACAATGCCACCCAATGAAAACCCAGTATTCTCCTGTTATTGTCAATTTTCTCATCATTACATTACTACTATGAGCAAATAAGCAACATGAATTAAATTAGATAGAAAAGGCAATTTCATCTAAGGATGATTTCAAGCAAACACATTTACTTTCTCTCTCACATGTTCTGTGTTTGCCAGTCTTTTATTGTAACAAAAGTACACACTTTCATCCTACGAAAAACTTTTTAAAAATGTGTTAAATATATTGACTATGGCACAAACATCATTTGTAAAATGGAAAGATGGAACACATTACTACTCCGAATTTCTAAAATTGCGCTTACAAAAGTAAGTACAACACAATAATAAAATTTGGTCCTGTTTGTTACCGCTGCGCCTCTACATTTTGTGTACATTCACTTTACCTACCTCTCAGTATTAAACAACAATTTCTTTACGAAAAAAGGAAAAATTTCTTAGAAGAATTGATAATAAATAAAGTCGACACTCAAGTAAAAGTGCTTGTAAAGACATTTTTTCCCTTATTCCAGCAATTCAACAAAAGTTGAAAATAAGATTTTATACATTTTTTTTCTCCTTCTATTTTACTTAAGTTGGTGTTTTTCAACGTGCCTCTTGTGAAGCCCTATACTACATTCTTTTTTTTACAATAACTTGATCAATTCCTCCATTTCCATACCTATGCAGCAGTCTAGCCATGCATGTTTTTTTTGGCAATGCCAACAACAACAACTAACAAATGCTATATACATATATTAAAANTTTTTCAACGTGCCTCTTGTGAAGCCCTATACTACATTCTTTTTTTTACAATAACTTGATCAATTCCTCCATTTCCATACCTATGCAGCAGTCTAGCCATGCATGTTTTTTTTGGCAATGCCAACAAAAATTGTGATTCAAAAAGGGGTGACACTATCTTTTACTAAAAGACAGCTTTGGCTGGCTTCAATAATGTCCTTTCCCGTTGCTTTCTCTCTCTCTCTCTCTCTCTCTCTTCTTATGTACAACAAACGACTTCTTGCTGCGCTCCTTTATTTTCTTTCTCTTCTTCGCATGGAAAGAAAATTGCCAAAGAAAGTAAGTGAAGTTATAATGCATGTCTCAATACATTGATTTTGATGATGATGATGATGTACTCGCTCTCTCATCTTATGTATTTCATGCAAAAGTCCCATCCATTTTCTTAAAGCGTCTAAAAATATGTATGTACAACTAACACAACAAAAAAAATTCAAAAGCTGTTCATCTACCCGTATGAACAAGGTGAGTTATGTATGCATGTATTCAAGACCAGAAGCTCTGTTGTAGGCACTGACTCCTCACTCAATCCAAGTTTGTTGAGTACTTACTTTCTTTTACTTTCTCGTCAGTGAGAACCCAGCCAGCCACCCAATGACGACAAGATGAACGGAGCAAAAGAGAACAGAAGAGAAAGTCATCCAATGATGGAAAGTAATGTTTCTACTGGATATGTATGCATAAGTTATAAAATAGTATATACATATAGGACTTTTTTTTGTGCCTGGGTTCTCTCTCTCTCAATATTTTTTATGCTATTACTAAGCAAGCAAAGTGGTAAGTATGTTATTCAACTTATTCTTCTGTTCAGGAATTTCTTCTAGATTACTTTGCTACATGACGTAAAGCACACATATGGATTTTGTATGGAAGATCTAAAAGAGAGTAAAAAATTGGGAAAATGTACATATTAAATATATAAACATATTCATAGACACTTTTTTGTGCATCAACTAATAATAATGCATGTACTTTCTTTTGCTTCTAGCTATATACAAAGCTCTCTCACACACACACTACTTTCTTTTCTTTAGGAAGAAAAAGAGAGAGTAATACAAAGAATATATATATTACCATTTACAACCAAAGTAAAAACGAGTTGACTTTGAAGGGAAAAGAGAAAGAGGTGACAATGCTTTTTATTCCTCATCTTCTTCAGAGCGCGTTCCCCAACCAAAAAATGTACCTATCCACTACTCTTCTTTACAATGTTTTTTTCTTCCTTACATTACTCTACATGTGTATGTATATAAGGATAATGCCCGTATAATATGTATGTGACGAGGAGGACTAGAAATGAGGAAGATGGCGACAAGAGAGAGAAATAAGAAGATGCCCCTTTACGTTCTCATTCTGTTCCAATTCACACATGCATATATTTGAAATAACAACTCACTCCAACTACCAAAGAGCCACCCATTTTCTCTCTTTGGGATGTAAAAAGTAAAAAGATGGAGATGACTGAGGGAAAAAGAGATGCATGATGGTTATACGTGGTTGTACACGTATGGGAAAAGTATTACTTAGCACCAGTATGCATAGGTGAGAGAGTTAGAGTGTGTGTTTTTTTTCGTCGTCTCATTTTTAGAGCTTCAAGGAAAGCTTTCACTATCAATAATAATGTGTACGTAGTTTTCAACTTTTATAAAACTCATACACGTAATAATACTAGAAAAACAGAATACATGTGTAGGGATGGTATGGGCACATGTGTGCATGTCATCCACCATGTCTCTCTCTCTTCAGCTTCCTTTCGCTAGTTAGATGCTTACTATGCAATGCTTTCATCCAATTTTCTTTCTTTTTTCAACCGATTTTTCTCAAAGCCCACTTTACATCCTAAGCAGATGAAGGAAAGAGTAAAAAGAGATGTTAGATAGGGGGTTTATACTTATAAAATTATACTTATAAAATAATGTATATATATATATATACATTATTACGGTGAGTTCGCTTCATTGTGCGAATGTGTCCTTTAATACTAAAAAAAACCAGATCATATGCATATACAAGTGTTTCAAAAAGAGAAGGAGACAAGATGTAATACAAGGTGCCATGCCATATATATACCCCACTCTTCTTTGTATTCTTTCTAAGCATCACTTCTTTTTAAAATAACGTAAAAGAAACAAGTTAGGTTTTTTCTCTGAAAGAAAGCAGAAAAGACCATGTCAATGATGAGCAACAAAAGGAGGAAGGGAGAAAGTGAAAAATATATATCCAGTGACAACTTTAATGATACTTCCCTTTACCACTTTCACTTTGTACTGTGTATAAGCTTTCCCCGTGTTGTGTTACACTTGAGCAATAATGTGTGCATGCATGAGATTCATTTTTATACTAATGAGGACCGGATGGGTGTATATATGCATGCATCCTATTAGCGCCAAGGCTATCTATACGACAACCAACACCACAGAAAATAAAGAGAATGGGAAAGTATCATTATAATGCATTTCACTAGGTTCTTTACAAGAAAAAAAAATTGGGGAAACATGTAAAGCGATTTGTGCGTAAACTACCTAGAAAGGATTTAGGAAAACATTATACAGATTTTGTGTTGTGTCTCAAATCTTTGCTGCACTAATGTCTCATATCAATCCATCATTATTACCGACATCCTGAAAGTGACTGTGAGACCAAGCGAGCGAGAGATTTTATACATATAGAGTATTCATATTTATCCTGTCAGCAGAGCATTCTATTATGAATTATGATAGAAATAATCCCCAATTGGAATTTTAGAAAACATTACTAATAATCCACACGGTATAGATCTATATATGCTTAATCGTCTACAGCCCCTTAAGAAACTAGGTAAACGATCTTTAGATGAAGCATTCCAAACCATTTCCAAATATCTGCGAAATATATGCTCCTGTACACTCCTGTAATGAAATATGCAAATAGTGATTAATTTCTTGCACGTTTGTAATCTGATTGTCTTCACCTGAGAAGAAATTATTCTAAAAAGGGTTTAATGCGCGTCATCTGATTACTTGACGCAATCACAATAATCAAAATTGGACTTGATGTGGATTATAATTCTAATCAATTGTAATTGTAATGCTAACATAACATGTAGCAAAGGGTTCATGCGGAAATCAAAATTGATGAAAATCAAGGTAGAACGGGAAGTTGAGCTTTTGGTTCTAAAGGAACAAGTTAAATCTAGATTAAAATTGGTAGAAGGAAATGAAAATGTTGGACCACATGCCTAATAAGAATTACACTGGTACTTTTTCTTTGAGACTGGATCTTAAACAATGTTTCCAGAATGCATGGCATGACTACATCTCATCACATTCATAATTTTCATTCTCATCAGCCCTTTTTCGCCCTCATTGAGCATCCCGATTATAGGGAACGTTGGGTGCGCAATGCACTAAAGAAAAGTATTTCAGCAAACGCCAAGAAACCATTTGGCCCATTAAACACACCCTTTAGTTCCTTTATTACATAATATGATTAGATTAGTAAATCATACTTAATGGATCTAGTCACAATTTTTTGGGGATTTTTTCTTTATTTTCTTATTACTCTTCTATAACTACAAAAAACCATATATGAACAAAGAACAAATGAATGGGATATGAAGAAACAATAACTTCCTCCAACAAAAGGATTCACTCTTACAAAATAGATGAGCTCATATCAGGAGATGCGCATATGAAAATTAAACATTTGGATACATTTTTATATGAAATAACAACCATCCCTAATTTTTACATTTGGCAAGAGGCCGAGTATATAGCGTGACACTAATATTTAACTTGCGATATGTAATGCAGTTTCAGTTTGTCTACTCTTTTTTTGCATCCTGTGCAAAATTTCATAAGTAAAATTGCTTCTAATTAAGGTTCTCACAAGCGTGCCACGATATTCATAAAAAATAATTGTTGTTCCTGTTTCTACATTCGCTACAAACTTTGCATCTGCCAAAAATCTGCATTAAAGAAACAAGATATCCAGACATGCCACCTTGTTTTCTTACTTCTTCACCGGTTTTTTAATCGCAAACCGGCAAGCTGAAAAGGTGAACAAATGAACAAGCAACCTTTTTCAGTTCTTAGCTTCAGTTTTACATATTACTCTAATTAGCAGACTAAATATTCATTCAAGGTTTTATACGAGCAGGTGCGATAGCATAAAACATGCATGGTATTTTTGAAAGGTAAAAAACAGTTGCCTGTTTTTAAGCACAGGTAAGTAACTTTCATGAATAATGAAACAATGCTTGCAAAATATGCCTATTCATTTTTTGGGGTTTGTCAACCATTGTTTGCGTTAATCGATTCTTATGTGAGCAAGCCCCTTCATTAATAGCCTCCTCATTATGAACTGCTGTACACATTGCGTGCGTCAACCAGAAGCAAGGAACCTCCCATTTGATATCAGACAATCTTCATTAAATATTATGTGCCAACAACGTTACCCAACTAAAAACGGAAGCCAGGTAAAAATTGGTTTAGACTGGAGAAGTAAAGTGTGGGTGGACTATACCAGAGTACAATTCATATACTAATGTAACGTTGAGAAATCTCATTTACCGTTCAAAAAAAGACTTCCCACGAGTAAGCTTAAGCCTACCTTGATAATTTCTACTTCTCCATTTCAAATAACTCTCGAGTTTGCGTGTCACTCATCATGAGAAAACATTTGTGAGCGAAAGGACTACAATTAACTAAAAAACTACGGACGGGGCTACGTTTCAGACTAGTTATTAGCGAATGACTAAAAAACGTCATATATCCAAGTCCGTCCGTCTCCAATTATTATGAAGGGAGGGAGTATACCTTAGAATTATTAAGAGCTACCACAGCCAAATGAAATTATGAAAATACTAAAAAGCTAACGAAAACCCAGGCATAATTTCTCATGTTAGCTTTGGACAAGCACGTCAACACAAAAAAGGAAATGAAGTTGGGTATACAAGCGGTAGTGAGCATTTAACGATAGAATCATTTAACATTTAAAATGTGCTTTGGGTAACTTTATAAAGACTTTAGCCATCACATAGCTCATATTATGTCATGTCGCGTATATTGTCACGAAATTTATGGGAGGAAATGAGTGGAATAAGTGAAGCACGACATTTGGCAAAGACCCTGAATTAGGTAGAGTGTATGCACCTGTCTATAGAAATTACCTGAAATACTGTCTAATCGTTAAATCAGTTAGGGAATGATTACCTATGACATTTTCATAAGGTTTGCAATATTTGTTGGATTTACACAGAAGTATATGAATTGTCGATTTGTTTAATGGGCTTACCCAAAGGAAGATCAAGTGATGTATATGATTGCAGGAATAAGGACTTAAATGAGATTAACATTTTGAAATTACAAATAAAAACCTTACCTTAGACTTATCCATGGACTGGAGCTTCTGATCTTTTAGAATTTTGTCGTAAAGCACTTTGGCCATGCCAGACCGCGGTCGAAACATGTTTAACTGAACTTAATTTGAAATATTTGCAATTAATTATACAAAATGATACACAAACACCAAGATTAATGCATTTAATTGAAATATATTTATTTAACGAGAAATTTAGTTAGCTAGCTGAAAGTCCACGCGGTTTTTAGACTCATGCGTAGAATATATTATGTCGGATATGCAGCATTTGAATTAAAACTTATGAGAATCAAGGCAATCAAATAGACACATGAAAAATTGAAAGCACATGAATGAGATTTGTTTATATTTACAAAAATGAGACAGTTGTGTATGTGCAAGACACATTTGAGTGCATTTACATGTATCTACCGAGAAAAATGCTCAAAAGATCTTAGATATCCGGCATATGTTGCATTTCCCGCTTTACACTGCAGCTGAAAGGGTTTCAATGATTTTTTAGGATGGCTGTGTTTCCTGTTTCGTTAAAAAAGACGCTTTTTGCAAGAGCTTTTTAAAGGGTGACCAGAGATGCTTTGTAAAACGGGTTACAATTATTTTACAAATGGCATGATTTTCTTTGATGTGTGAATTAAGCGTTTGAACTGGTATTGCTTTGTGTGCATATAACGTAATTCACACGTAGGTAATGTACTCATCGGAGAGCTTTACTGTATTGATAAAATTGAGTAGATTCTCAATAAAGGTTTAATATGAATAATTCCTGGTAAAATAGTATATTTCGCATGTGCGATGATTACCTGCCCAGAAAAGTAATCATGAATGACTCCTGCTTGTATTGAAATTCATTAAATATGATAGGTAACTCTGTTTTTACATTGGGCAAGTTGAGTGGTTCCTGTAAGTATGTGTATGGGTTAAAGCTCTCAAAAGCGAATGAATCGTTCCTATCAAATCTTCACTTTTAGGTAACAACGTACCCGTCTTATTTGTCAAATATGTAATGTAGTTCATTCCTTTTCTCAACATTTCCCATCCATTTCCTTCATAATACCACTTCTTATACACCTCTGGATATCTGGATACCAGCTTCGTACAAAAATCTTATGTACCCACTACAGGTTCAATTTGGGATTGAATGGATACGGTAACTGATGTCTGTGTGTATTTTGGCCATGATATGAAACAACATCTTTGTGTGTAGTGAAAAAAATAGTATGCATAAAACGGGCTTCCTGATTGAAGTTGAAACCTTTTTTGGAAATTGGATATCACAACTGAAAGGATGCATGATATTAAACAAACAACAAATAAAGAAAGCCCATCCAATGGATTTTTGACATCACATTTCGTCTTTACAGGAGAAAAAAAAGAGTCATCTTCTTCTTACGTTTTTTTTATTCTGTGCGATATTATCGTGTCGTCTCGTGTTGGTTATGAGATGAGAGGGAGTAAAGTAGATGCTTAGATTTTTTTTCTTTAGCGAAAAAAGAAAATCACTTCAGTCTCTCTTTTTAAGTTGAAGGAAGAAGAAGAGTTGGTATTAGTGTATGAGATTTGATGTGTTGTTGTTTGGGTTATCTATTTTCTTCAGGTAATACTGTATTCCTTTAATACCCCCTTCAATGTAGAAAATCAGAGATGTATACAGACGCATAGACTCACTCAACAACCTTATTCCCAATTGTATTGTACAAACGAACCCATCCGATCTTTCTTATATGCTTTATCCTTTATTTGACATAAATATGCAAGTCAACAGTAACAAAGTAAGGAAAAATCGAGTGAAAAATTTAAAGGTAGGAAAAATTGTAATAGTTCATAGTTGATAGGAGACTTAGGTATATAATATAAACTACTGTTACGGATAGGTAAATTTAGGGCATTTATGTTATGTTGCATTACGAGCAGTGAAGGCCTATATATATGTATGGAATGAACTGAACATAAGAAATTTAGTTTCATTTGAATCTTTCTTCATTTCTCCTCCTGTTGACTGTAGTTATTGAGGCATAAAGGACACATTTTCTTTTTTAAAGTTACTTTTCACGATACAATATTTTTTTCTTATTGATTCATTCTGTAATAACTGTCGCGATTTTCCCCGTTCCAAGACTTATTTGTAAAATGCTGTGAAATGAAATTTAGATGAGATTTTTATTTTAAAGTCATCTTATGACGGGACTTAATTACTAAAGTACAAAAATGTACTTAAACCAACTTACACACAATACCTTTAAAAATTATCTTTGCTGTAACCTTTCATTCAATCCGAGACATTGGCTGCGTACACTTTCAAATATCAGCCTGCTAGTTATCCACATCCAGAGCACCTGTGCATTATAATTACAGTTTAGCATTAATTAATTAACATTTCAAGCAAGAGAGCTTTCAGGTGCTTTCTAAACGCTACGTTGCAAGAAAACAGCTAGTTTTGCATGAAAAAATAATAAGACCCTGATTACCCTGATATATTTGTTGCCAATATCATACCATGCCGTATGACAAACCATGCATCACGGTAATCCAAATAAAAATCTAAAAGCTGCCATTTCTTACACCTTCACAAAAGAGTGTTTGAAATTTACTTGCCCCTCTCTGGGTGGCCTGGCATCTTGAGCTAATACGTAATTGTAATTAAAGCAAAAACTAATTGCTAACTACCTCGTTTTCTTTTTCCGATGAGCCACTAATTACACACAGATGTATAGTTAATTCCAATGTGCAATTAGTAACAGACAAAATGCAACATTTGTTTTTGCGGCTTTTTACAACGTAGAAATGTATGTACGTCTGGAAAATTTGTTGGATTGACACACTGACAGGCCCAAATGGACTTTGTTATCATATTATCATTTGTGAATGAAGTTAAGAGTGATAGCCGCCAACGCTGGTAGTATAAGTATAGCGGTGTGGTGCCTTGTCTTTCCTTTTTTTGTGCTACTCCACCTGATCCTCTCATTAACACTGACATTAAGTAGGAATGAAATGACAAGATGAGCTCTTTTTACACGCAACTGTGTGTTTTCTTTGTACGTAATCACTTTTCTTATAATCATCATTCGAATACCTTTCTGCCAGGTGCATGCATGCATACGCCAAATGGATATACTATTCAATGTTTCTTTGACTTCTATTCAATACTTTCATTTATGATGGGTCGTTAATGTCAGGAGAACGCATTAACAACGCGTCTGCTTCTGCTACTATACCTCCGCTAAGAAGGATGCCCAGTACGCTTGTACAAATAAGTAATTACAGGGACCAAGAAATTGTTAAGTTCCTTTTATCTTAAGAAGAATGACTTTTGTCTAGCCTTCTTACAAATGATAATGACAGAGAGGCTCGTTTAAGAAGAAAAATTGGGATAAAAGGAGCAAGATCGTTTGTTGATTCGTTATAAAAGACTCTGGAGTACGCTACGTAAACTTAAAATTTGACCTACGTAAATTTTAAACCAAATCCTTCCGTTGCTTAATTAAATACTACGTCTAATTCCAGCAGCAGGTCATACACACAAGGACCACCGCTTACCTTCTTGGAATACAGGATCTGCATTGATGTCCATTCATATTATCGATTACGTCTAATAAAAATTGACAGTACATTGCATACATTGCAGATTACATGCAAAACCAGTCACGATTCCTTGAATACTTGGCAAAAACATGGTAAGCCACCCAGCGTTGCCAATTTACAAGGTTGTTTGTGGTAACTTTATGAGTGTAGTAAGTCTTCCACTTATGAACTAATTTTGGAAGATGAGATTCTTAGAAGCAAAATGACACAGCCCAGACGCAGACACATATTCTCCACTGTACTTGTGAGATATACTCACTTATCTGTAGTTTGATGTCGATAAGATGCAGAATGGAGTCCTGTTTTTGCGTGAACGCCATAAGTTTTATAATGGATAAAAAAAGAGTGAATATTCCACAATTTCCATGTTTTACTATAACCATCACCCATTCCGCAATGAACGTATTCAATAATGATCATAAAAAGCTTGGTACGTTGAATGCATCTGGCCTCTAGGACTTGTGCGGCGACGACTAGCGATTAAGTGTGATTATCTTTACTTCATGCTTGTAATTAGGGACGATGAGTAACAACAAGTTTCTTTAAGTCTTACTTTTTCCTTTTACAAAATCTGAGGTTACAGACTAACGATTATAACGTAATTAAAGCTTCTTAATCTTTCACAAGCCGTTCTTGTATTGTATATATGGAATAGCCCACTTGAGCTCTGGGCACCAAATAAAGCCCGTATTGAGATGCTCTTCTGAAGAATCATAATAATCAGGAGAGTCACCGGCATCGTCATTATCAAGGTATTACCTGTTCCAGCCAAGATTTTGTGAACGTGATGCAATACGGGATAATGCCATCACGAACGAGAAAGAAAAGAGTAAGTGGTGCATGGTAAAATATATTCTGAATCGTTATAAGCTAGCGTGAAGCACTTACATTGCTCCTTATGTACCTACGTACTACAGAATAATACATTGGCCGTAACACAATAATTTCTTATGCATGAATACTTATTAACCCAGAGGCCTATACTTTTCGCTTTCATTTCATCACATCATGACTTATTACTTGTTTTAAGACTGTAAAATAATGTTTAAAAAAGGAGATTTCATATTAGCCAAGAAGAATTAATGCTGGATGAGTGTTTTGGAAAAATATGAAGATCACGGTGAGAAATATATGGACCGTGATGATATAATAACGACAATGCGATGCAAAAAAGGTAACAAAAAGACGTTCTAAAGGAAAAAATCACGGTTGGGAAGTATCTGGTTTTTATTAATGAGCATAGCCTGTTTTTACTAGTATTCATGGGTATCTTCATTGTTATTATATTCTCATTTCATTGACTTTTGTAACTTTCAAGGCGTATTGAAGTCTCCCCTCCAGGAAATTGTAACGTAGTCATTATTGTTGCCGACCACGACTTTTGTTTCTATTTAGAATCCATTCAGGTAAGAAGTCCCACTGAATATAACCTGCATAGAAAAGAAAACTGATAGAGGATCCTACACTACACAGGTGATTAGCTCAGGTAAAACAAGAACAAAACGGTTATGCACTTGTTCATCATCAACATACATGGTCGTTAACTTATAATCATCATTGTTGTTAACAACACAGCGCGATGCTTGATCATGTATG
>JAHZNG010001953.1:0-14642 GCA_027744375.1 Orchesellides sinensis | reverse complement strand
TATTGTTACGCTATGCTTCTAGATTTTCAGAGATTCCTTTGCATGGGAATATCTTTGCGGCATCATGAACAAAAATTAGTACTATATTGTTACTACAATGTTATATCACTTACTTGGAAATTAGCACAGTGAGTAAAGTACATGTGTATTTGTATTTTTTTATCTGAACTTACACCACTTGAAGAAAGCTCACAAAAGCGTGAACGTTTTTTATGGTTGGTGAAGAAGGCGACAATGACTGAAAATTGTCACAGATTAATGACAAAACTCATTGAGACAAGTTCACCGTTTTTTTAACATGTACCAGTCTCTCACCTGCTCCACATTCAACATAACACCTAAATATCCAAAAATAGCAGGCCCACCTTTAATTCACAAGAAATACTCAACTATATTCAACTTTAGCTTTTCAAAGTATTTTAATCCCTTTTCAGGTTTTTTAACAATATTTCCTTCGTGTGTGATACTTGCTTGAGTATTGACCGACTTGTTCCTGAGAAGAGCTTTACATACAACGCTTCGTTAAAGACCAAAAGCACACATTCAGTTTTACACGACAAAAGTCAATATTTTTCCTGAAATTATACCGGATATTGGTATTTTGTCGTGAACAAATGTTCTGCATGTAGTTTTATCCTCCTTTTAGGTTAACTTTATGATGTACAGATGGCAAAAGGGAAATAGTAACACTTGTCCTATATGAAATCTGAGAAGTGCAAAGCAGACTTGTGAGCCGAGTCAAGTTGAAAGGTCCTCTCAGAAGGGAGTCTTCTGCACAACTGGAAATGCTATTCCTTTCCCTTATAACAAGCTGGTGCACATGTCACCACCACCGAACCAACCCAAGCGTTTCTGACGGAATATTCATTAGGTGTTCACTTAAGAAAAGTCCTTCATCAGTCTGCCCCCAAAATAAATATGCTGAAGAGCTTCCTCAATTTAGAGAAAAGCCAGAAGGACACACATGGACAATCTGGAAGGATTGTTTTTACACTCGTTGAAACAAATGAGACAGCTTGTAAGCTTAAAAGATCCACAAAAATACACAACCGGAAGATAGTATTTTTCGGTTTTAATTAGTAGGCTCACGACAGATTTCCAGTATTGGTTTTGTAAAACATATTTAAAATGTAAATACTTTAACAAAAATGTGCATATGCCTGTAATAGCTTGTTTTTATAGTTCAACGTTATTTTTAATTAATTTTTTGGATTATAAAGGTATGAATTTGTAGATTATTAAGCAGTAGGTAATCAGTTTGAATGTAACTCGGATCTTCAAAAATGTTCAAATAGACACTCTGACATACGTACGTGCGTACTGTTCCGCTTCTGAAAGATAACTGAACAGGCACAAGGTTTTAAGCTATGCATTTCTTCTAAACTCCCAAACCCTGAAAAATCATAAGACGATGAGATACTCATATCCCTGCCTGCACAATATTCAACAGTAAAGCGTTTGAAACGTGTAACAAGTCTTTGCTTGCCTCTTGTAGCTTTATCATGCATTCATCCTATGAATCTCCAACAACATGCGTAAACTGATACATACCTGAAAACTCTTATACAATACTTACGCAGTAGTAGCCCTTACTCATATCATCCAAACAAGTTGGGAGATGTGCATGTATTGAGCATCTTACAACAATGCAGTGAACAATGTACGCATATGTGTACATATGTTGTTCATGCCTGCGAGATAGACTGTATTCCATACAAGAAAAAGGTATCAAAGCCTCTGTCTCTTTACCATTTTCTAACAACACCAAAACATCCCTTTTTGTTTGTTGCATGCATACATGCCTTTTTTGTGCATGAAGAACAAGATTATCACTTTTTGTTCCATATTGTGTATAAAGAAACAGGAGAAGTAGTAGTTTTGCATCTAGAAATGCTGGCTATCAGTTACAAATTACAAAAGCTTTTTACCTTAGCTTATACATCCATCACCAATGGTCAATGCTATGATATTCAAAACTGATATCCTGATTTACTTGAAAACATTTTAAAATTGAAGAAATTAAAAAAATATCATGCACCATCTCTAGTATGCCAACAAGTTTTGCCAAATGCCAATACAAACTTAACCTCCCGAGGAGTTACTAATCGCATTCAGTTTTCTGTTTTTCGGAATGGGAAAAAAGCATATTTTTGGTCATACTCCTAATATTCTAATTCATTATCTCTTTTCTTAAAGGATCATTGATTGCCTACGGAAAATGTTACGTCCAAAACGTACTTTGCCTTCACAGATTCATATATCCTAAGACCAAACTCACTGACGTGTTGGGGGTGATTACAGTAATGATTACAACTGTATAAATATGCTGTTGATGGTGGTGATACTTAAAAGAAGTTCCTTATGTACCAAATAGCAAGGTGGTATTTTTGTGGGAAAAAGTACACGTTGACGCTTGTAAAGCCTTTTTTAAGCCAACGAACTAGAGAGACGCTGAGAGACTCAAAACCGCAAGAAACAAGTAAAAAAGTAATATTATTACTATAACTTAACTAAAATCACCATCACCAGCCAGCGTCATTTCAAACAACAGAAATACAGCATATTATTATTAGTCTCGTTTTTATTGTATTATCTGAAATGAAACCCTTTATTACGCAAGATTGCTCTCTTATGACTACAAATATGCAATAACTTTGTTAGAAGTCTCCTCCTTTTTCTTACATCATCAACTCATATCTCCTCACTACTTTTCCCTGGGCTTATCTCTGTCCGATTTGATATAAAACATTCACCGACGGCCACTCTTTCTTACAAAACACTCTTTTCGTTCTTGCAATAGCAATAATAACATAATAATAATTCTCCGCTATCTCTTCTGCTGTTCCTCAATTATTTCAGAGAAAAACGTAATAAATAACCATTTCATTTTTACTTCTCTTTTTTTCAACATAAAAAAAACCAGAGGGAAAGAATAGGAAACTAGACTATGGCAATGATCATGATTCCCTTGAAATTGTTACAGTCGTTTGTCTACGCACAATAAAAAGAGGAACAGAGCGATCCCAGTTTAAAATACTTGTCCGATCATTAGCGATCAATTGTCCATCATCTAAAACCCATTCAGACGAATCTGTAGACGATTTTAGGCAAACAAACCGTATTATTTCGAATAGCAGTACAATTGGATACAATGCGCATTCTTATTGTTATTATTATTTTGATGATGAAGAAAAAAAACTAGATCTTTCTTCAATCGAGTCGATTATCAGACGACGATAAATAAGTAAGGTGAACAGATTATAGGAAAAAGGAAGCTCTTCTATCTGTGATCAAAACTAGTTGCTCGATGTGAGGAAATTACAGCTGAAGAATTTATGG
This sequence comes from Orchesellides sinensis, assembly GCA_027744375.1. Classification (NCBI taxonomy): domain Eukaryota; kingdom Metazoa; phylum Arthropoda; class Collembola; order Entomobryomorpha; family Orchesellidae; genus Orchesellides; species Orchesellides sinensis. The sequence goes on along the minus strand of JAHZNG010001953.1, from coordinate 11,303 downwards.
GCATGCGTAAGTATGTATTTCACTATGCAATGCATGCCGCTGGCTTGTTTCTTTCTACATGAACCTAACAAATACATGCGTAATGCATAGGTACTTTTTTGCCTGTATGCAGGTACATCAAGATAAATGACGATGGGCATAAAACTAACTTATGAAATGTACATTGCAGATTACAGTAAAGACGCAATAACTTATCGAACTTAAGTCCTGATTTTAGTATCTGAAATGTATGATTTCTGTTATCGAAACTTATGCTTTACCGGTGGCCTGGCTGTCATTCAGCATAAGTACAGTCGCCATTCGTCCACCTTCGCATGTTTCTCTCTGGATTATTTTGCGTGATCAATCTAGCTTCCATATTTTTATTTTAGAAAATATATATTTAAAATCATATGTAGTAGGTTGAGAGTTCTTTCGGTCTGTTAATATAAATTTGTAAAATGAAGTAAGAAAAACTGTTATGCTACACTGTGGGTTATATATTATATTACATATATTACAAACTCCATAATGATGACGCAATGGAGGCGCTCGGAGGGATTATTTTATTACTCCGTCCGAGATATTAGCATGATTAGAAGTTATGTGTTAGGATGGAAGCCAAAGTCAAAAGACAAGACAAAAATCAAGTCAGGTCAACTTTTTTAACTTTATAGCATGTGGGACTGCAGCTATGTTCATCTCATAACAGCGCAATACAATACAATCATGGTTATGTAGTACAGTATTACAAAACCAATTTTTATGTATTTCTTTCCGATTGGATTGCACTGCACCTTCTTCATAAAAAATCACCTGGAGCATTTTTAGAATCATTTTTTGACTTTGAAAGAAATGTATGAATAAAATTTAAGAATCCTGTTTGAATGTTTGATGCAACAAAGATTTATAAAAGTGCATCAAAAGGGTATAAGGTGCCCAATGTATGTCACGTAACGTTACATACATATGTATAGCTATTAAAAAGGACGTGAACATTGGCTTCATTCTTGTTGGAACCTAACACATTTAAGTCCATTACAATCTAGCTTGAGGTTGTAAGGTATAAACAAACGTATATTTTTAATCCGTTGAATCCCTACGTAAAATACATAGTCAGCTATTTTACAAAAGGCGACATGTGTTGTGAACGAGTGTGCTTACTCGATAATGATGCAGATAATAACGATAATCCACGTTTTTTGAACGATTAGCTGCGCCATTAGCACTTTGCGTAATTCAAATAACTAATAATAATATTATCGAACAGATGCCAAGATAAGATGCAAACCTAAAGGAATCATAGGTTGCTGGCTTCTTTTCAATACGTTTGATTTGAGTATAGAAGCACAGAGATTTACAAGTGTCCGAGCCTAATCGTCTTAATTGAATTTACACGAAGATGCAATCATCCTTCACCCCAGAATAAAAAACTCTTTGAAAGATTTGCCTCAATCAAAATTTTAATGCAATTAGCAGCTTGCTCGCTCAACCGACGATGCAATATGAATACCATGCGTGGCCCACACTTTTTACCCTTTTCATCTTACTTTAATATCAAATATAAAATTATGTATATATGTATTGCATTAGTAAACTAAAGAAGACGAGGAGAAAAGTAAACGAACAAAAGCAGCATCTAATGCCATGAGCAAACAACAACAATAATAAAAAAGGAAAAAGTTGAATAATGTTGTGTGTTCGTAAGACATCTCTTTAAAATACACATTCAGAAGCAGATGCAGAAGAAGACAGGAGTAGGCCAGGCTTTTATTTACACAAAAATGCTCAATAAGGTTTGAGGCTGACTGTTTGTTCGCTTGGCTCGTTGCCTTTTCGAAATAAAAAAGGAGGTTTTAATTCCTCAACGAGTCAGTAGGCTAAGTAAGCATTACCATCTAAAATTACGGACAAACAAGGTAAATGAGGGAGATGATTACGGCTGCTGCTGAAATGATGATATTCAAAATAAGAGGCAGGTAAAGCACCCCTCCACACATATCACGTCTTTGCTTTTGACAATAAAAACACCACGTTAGTTATAATATGCTCCTTCTTCGCCTTGAAGAAGGCTTTATCTTTCATCCGAGCTTTCCTAATTTCTGTTGATGACTGTTGAGGTGTGTAATGGCCAGTTGTAATGAAGTGTAATCTCGTCTTTCTCTCTGAGACAAGCAGGCTGTTGTTGTTGCTGCTAATGTAATCTCATATAATTGTAATGGATCCACTATTTCAGAAATTCCTCATTGAAAAAAGCCATCTTTGCTGTTTGAGGAACAGCTCCTTTATCTCGTTTTCTTACTGATGGTCATTGATAAGCCTCATTTCGTGGTGATTTGAAGAATGCATGTATGAAATTTCACGGGAAAAGCAAACACTGAATATTACTTTAGAAGATCATCAATGAAATGCGCAAAAGAACATGGTTTTTGAATGCATTTTGGATGTAATTGAGGTTTGAGAACAGAGCCGAGCCCACTTCCTCCGCTTTTAACGTGAATTCTTGTGCATTTATTGAAAAGCACTCTATTGTCGTCATTTATAAGCCCAACTGAGCCAGGAAAGAAGTGAGCAAGAGGGCAAGGCTGTTTTAATCTGTGGCAGGGAAAGAGGAAGCACGTCCGACGAAGGAATAAAAGCCAGAGTGAATGTTCAGTTGACAGCAATAGCGACTATAATTTTGGTAATAAGAAGAAGCAAAAAGGCATAAGCCACAGAGCTCAACTCACATAAAGAAAAGATGTAGAAAAAGCAAAAGCCTCATCTCTCGTCATCATCACTCCATTTTGGAAGGTGATGTACGTGAGTAAACACAATATAAATCACTGCAACAATCTCCTCATCATTAACAAATCCATTCTTTCACCTCCATTCATGTTTGCCTCCGACGAACAGAGAGACACAGAGCAAAGTTACCAAAAGAGACAATGGTATATTATGTATAGCAAACCAGTGTCAATGTCTTGGGCATTTACTAAACATGCGCAGAGATATGTGAGTGCGCATCAACAATAACAAATAAAAAAGCGTCATCCTCATCAACTTGACGATGATTTTATGATCATGATCATCAAGTTAACGTGTAACGTGCCCATAAGCATCCTTTACCATTTTTATTCTTTTCTAACTATACTTGATTTTAACTGTACTCTTTGAATGAAATGCTGTGTATGCTGTTTTGTGGGAAGAAGAAGACTCCTTGTCTTGAGCTTGTACAGCAGGGGACCACACTTGAAACATCACATTTTTTGTCTTGTCTTTTGCTGTGTACGTCTTCCCCGTAATATTTCTCTAAATGGGACTCTCTTGTAAGAAGACATTTTAATGGGCAAGCATTAAGCAACATCTTATGTTCTTATGACTTGAGTCAGTGATGGCGATGATGGATTCACGAAATAAAAAACTCTGTCATCCGTAGTAATCCGTACTTAGCTTACTACTTCAGATGATGCATGGCTCTCCTTGATCTTCTTGCTTTTAAGCGGACAACAAGATAGCTTGCGTAAATGTGGCAGTTGTCGCGTGTCCACAATTTTTCAACGGTTCATCTTCGCCATATTTAATCAAAGTGGACCTTTGTCTGATAAAACAATAGAGGGACCTAAGCTAACTGCCATTTTGTTGAGATTACTTTCCTGCCTGTGAATAAGTCACGCAACAATGTTTTCAGACTTTTTCCACGAAACTTAAGATAAATTCTGCACTGCCAGTTTTAACTGCAGTTTTTTTATCGTAACAGCTACAAAACCAACATTACACGTGATATTGCTTTTTAGTAAATATTTTAAATCCAGGCAGAGTTTTGGTTTTCAAATGCGTCAAGCATTCTCTGGGTACCCCTATTGTTATTCATTTCATGTTTCTCCCAACGTTGCATTATTGCAGTAGCATTGTTTTCTACACGGAAGGGGATGACCACTCATTTATCACGAATGAAATTAATTAACAGCAGCTCTGCATGGTCAATCTACATTTATTCCATGTATGAATTTATGTTGCAGCTCGTTTCAAACAAAAAATTATAATAAGACTTTTCCCTCGTGAAATTAAATTATGTTGCGTTTTATGAGGATTTTATAAGCATTGTTAATACGTACCTATGTACGTATATGGAGTTTAATAGGGAACTCTGCAGGTATCAATAAATAAATAGAAAGAATCTGTACTGCGTGTCTTTTATTTATTGATTTGAAACAATGCAATGCTTACTTCTGCGTTGGTGATCCTGATTTTAAATTCAATCTTTCTGCTTTCGAATTCAGTAAGCGGGTTATAATAAAATTCCTACCCCTCCCCATTTCATGCATATTTATATCCACATATGCGAGTGAAATCCTGAAAATCGAACCTAACTGTATACCAATTGGTACTTTATACGCATTTTAAACCATATTTAAATCTAAAACTGTATAAAAATGTAATTGAAATGCCTCAAGCTGCAAAATCATTTTACAAATTCAAATTCGTCTACGAAGATGTCTATACTAGAGGATAACTTTATACCTATGCTCATAAGGGTAGTCGTGAACAACGCTGACAAATCTAATTACTCATGTAACAAGCCGACGACTATACAAGACACGCATTCTCCACCGGTAATTGATGGTTAGCTAATTAAGCATTCAGTATATGCATAGCAGGTGCGTAACGCGTAAGATGGTTGGATTGCGTAATACAAGAATGCTTGTTAAAACTTCATCATCGTCATCCTTTGGGAAATTAATTTAGCATGAAAGCGAGGAAAAACAGAAGCGTTTTTAAAAACAATGAGAAGGCGAGTGAGGAATAAGGCATTTAGAATCAATTCCGGTAGTTATTTATCCACACATACATATTCATATAAAACCCATGATCAATTCAAAGATAATGAAATCAACTTTTTTATGAGGAGGCAATAAGACCATCGTGATCATAAGATTGGGTAACATGGCTAAAATGTCAGAGATCTCCTGCATGCACGCCATATATACCAACATAAAAATCAGTCACTGATCAACAATGTATGTATTATAGAAAGCTAAAAAGCACAATGTTACATATATATGAACAATTGAAATATTTTGTATGATCGAAATTCTGGGTATGGACAGTGAAGAAAATGAGCTCATCACGAAATCCATATATTTATAGCTGTGTACTACCGGTTAAATATATAAACAGTAGCCCCACTTTGTTCTTTAAACATTTTTTCCATCCTTCTTTTTGGTTTCACGTTGTGCAAGCTGGTTCTGGTTTCTTTCAAGAGTAAAACCACAAGCGACATTATGCATTGAATTTATGTATTTGCTCCAAGATACATTTTACAGTCACAATAATATTTTGTTCTTGTACCTGAACAATACACAAAAAACTGGAAGTGACACTCAATAAAATAAATAGGGTTTAGTGCAAAGTGCAAATAATATAATTTCAAAAGAGACATAATATACCATGTCCGTCAATTGTCGAAATTCATGTGCAATTATTCAATACATTATAATGTCGCGGCCAGATAAAAAATAAAGAACAGAACAGTAGCAAATAGAAAAGGAATCCAGTAGTCGAGAAAATGTCAGTAGAATTTTTTCATTACAGGATGATGATCATCTTCTGTAGAGTAAGTAATGAAGTGGAGGTTCACACTCTGACCCTACTGAATAATAATGAACAAGACGAAGAATGAAGAAGGAGGAGGTATAGGTAATTGTAGCAGATTCATTTAGTCTTGAGAATATAAGAGTCAGCCGGTCTGGTATTCTTGAATTAAAATTTTGAGCTGCTAACCATCAGTCAGAGCAAATAATATCCTCTCTAATTTAAGAGCTTCTGTGCACTTTTCCTCTTTACATAATATTCCCATCTTATTCGATCTAGTTGTTTTTGTTGTTAGCCTGTCAGTCTGAAAACAAGACCAGTATGGCGGACAGCGGAGTAATAATTAATCTTGAAAATTCCGTTTGATGATTCGATTAAAAAATCAGTGGGACTATGCAAAAAAAGCCTGTTTCATAGTTTCTTAGCTTACATACATTCTTACGTAGGTATATGTAAATATCTCTCTCTCAATATGTCTGTATGTCCATGTAATAATGGAGGGACGATGATCTGGTCAGCCCATCACAAGTTTTATGTATTGATGATGTTGATGCGAAAAACGATGCAATCTCTCAGACGGCTTTTGTACGTATATATAAAAAAGCCTGTTCATTTTCTGGTCGTGAGACGATATCACAACACATCACACTTTATTAGCTGTATACAACATGATATGGCGATTGTGATTAGAATAAAATACACAAGCCTTTTCTCCCTTTGCGTCAATTCAATATAAAACATATAACAACAATGCAACACTCCATTTTACTCACTCAAAAATTTATTTCCCAGCAGAAAAACTTCTTTTGCAAGTGCTTTCATTACAGTTTAACCCTATCCAACATTAATTATAAATTATGAGATTTTTTTCTTCTCTCTTGTTGTGTCGTGATAAAAATCAAATATAATCCTACGTATAAAAACAAGCATTAATAAAATGTATACATAAAGTGTGAGCATCATTGGTAATAACAAGCGCAAGCCTGAGTTGTGATTTTCATGGAGAAAAACGAAAAAGTTTGTGGTGGAAGTTCATATAAGAAATGTCCTCTAGCCAAAAACTTGAGTGGTTTATCATGATTCATCATGCTTTTTTTTGCAAACATGTATAACAAACAAGATATACATAGCATGGCAAATTTACATAAAGGTTACGACTTGTTGCCTCCTCGTTTGCTGCAATAATGGCCACATAACAATAAAAAGAGCGAAACGATAAAAAAGGAATTTTTATACTGTTGTAAGTAATCTTGATCTTGATACTGGTAGCAGGTAAGGTAAGGATATACACTGCCCTCTTATATATGTACATATGACAATCATGAGGGAATTTTTTATATATTGGTAACGTAATCCGTAAATGCTCTTTGCAAATCAAGAATTTGTCTGCAATCAAAATGATAAGGGTGGCAGTAATAATAGTAGTACCGAGAAGAAAGCCATGCTATGTGTCTTCGTTTGTTAAACCATTGTTATTATTATACAACAATGTATGCCTACAATGTACGGGTTTTAGTTATCATGTTGATTATTTGATTTTGCATACACCCAAAGAGGATTTTACAGGAATGATGATGACCTTATAAGGTAACCGGGTATATATATTTTGCAATGTAATTTCCTGCAGCATATTTGGTAGGGAGATGAGATGACGGACGAGAAACGGTAGCATTTGGGGTTTTTGATGCTGATACTCTTTGATTGTGATGATGAGCATGATTTTCTGATGATGATGAAGATGATGGTGGCTTCAGTTTTGATGTTACTTCATTATGCCACCATTGTTGGAGCTACTGTTTGTAGTAGTAATTGTAATGCAAAGTCTGTGTGTCTGCGTCGTCACTGCTCACGATTTGCTTGGCGTTGGCGGACCGTTTATGAAGTTTGTGTGTATATTGCATGCGTATGCAGGCAGGTAGACCTGAAGTGTACTTTAAATTAGTGAGGAAGATACAGATGAGCTTGATTTTTTAAAGAGAACAAGCATGAGCATTCTTGTTTGTGAGAATATAAAATATGTACATGTACAAATAATAAAAATGAATGAATAATTGGTGAATTTTATTCTTATTGTTGTATCATCAGCAGCAGGGTCTTCCTATACAATAATCAAATCGANAAAAATGAATGAATAATTGGTGAATTTTATTCTTATTGTTGTATCATCAGCAGCAGGGTCTTCCTATACAATAATCAAATCGAATGAGCTTTAGCTCTGGCATCGTATGTCTTGTATGATGTGAAAGCAATAAAAGAAGGACGTATTTGTAAAGAGTTAACAAACGTGTATATTCATTTTTATTACTGTGTGTAAAACATAGCTGTGTCTAAGTAAATGCATATTATTTTTTAGCCGTGCAATAATGAAATGAAGTTCAATGCCAGGATAAATTGTGAAACTGCTTGTTTGGTATATGGATGACAGAATTGTGTCCCAGGAAAAGAGAGATGAGAAAACTAGGCGGCTTGAGATTCTGATTTAAACACCAATAAGTAATATTAGAATTGTGTGAATAAAACACATTGCCGGAAGGTGTCTTGTTCCTCCATGCTAAATGGTTAATTAAAGAGTTTCAATCTATGTTAACAATATCGCATATGCACAACAATCATACATTTATAATTTTACGTTAGATAATCTTATAGCGATTCCACTATAGTATACCAAGCAATCCTTATCGTTGATTGACACTCTAACATAACTCCGCAGTTTTTATTCTAATTTAACGTGAGTCGAACCGTAAAATTGGTTTAAAATCTCATTGTACCCCAATGCTAATGTCCATTTTATTTCCAAAAAATAACATTTTCTCTTGATAGTATGCAGCTTAAAAAGGAAACTCTAAAATAATATTTCTTAATTACAGTTTAGTAGACAGTGACCTAAAGTAAACTTTCGGTGTAATTCGGAAATGATATGGACAAAAAGACAAAATTAGGAAGCTAGCAAGCTTGTAATAAGATTTACAAACGCCATTAAACGGATCTCTAATGCTAGATGTAATGGCATACTGAGAGAGGCATGTTACGTATTCGATTAGAGAAAAATGAAGACAAATAATAATAAATTCAAAACTTCACTAATAATAATTAATGTCTAGCATGTCATAAAACTGTTAGTACAAAACTTATTTGTACCTTCGGCTTACAACTATCTATTGTACACAAGCCCATTAACTGAGCTACTCCCCCCAAAGGAGCTTTACCACGTGGCCAGATACAATACTAGATAATTTATCAAACATGTTATAATACTTAATTTGCTTTTTTATAAAAGTATTTAGGGATTTGTGATATCTCCTAGTACCCATCTTCTCCCTCATCCCGAGCTTGACTTAAAACCTCATCAGATAACCTTTGAGTCTGGTCAAAAATGTTTTCCTGATCGGGAATGCTATTATCCCCAAAATAGAGCGCAGTCACTACCAATGGTAAGGCATATAGTGCGTTAGAAGGGTCAGCGGAATCGTCATATTTATAACGCTTAAGAAATGACTGGAACGAACGGTGGACAACGAACAAATAATCTATCCCAACTCAATATACAAAATATTTGTCGGATTCATAATTTAATTAATTGTCAAGTTCTTGAAAGCTTTATCAACATTTTAGGTACACTTTCAAGGTAAACTCTCCATTATTAAAAAGTAAATATTCTGTTAACGAAGTTAAGCTTCTAATTCTGATAAGTACAGTAGCAATATATATCTATTCCATTATATTCAATCAATTCAATATTCCATAAATATGTGTTTGAAACACTGCCTACATGACACCCATTAACGTGTTCCCAAAAAATACTTGACTTGGTTATTGTATTTTTTGCGTTTCATTACTGTTACATACGCTATATGTACAACTTTAGTTGAAATGACTTCATAAAACAAATACCAAAAGGTCCTCCATTTAAATTCTGAGTATCTATTTTAAACCCTGTCGTATTGTATTTAAAAAGTTAGTATTCGCTATTATGTTTAAGTCATTGCACAGAATAGTTTTATTACTTTAAGTGATACAAACATCCTAATTAGAATTGTTTAAACCGATATATTTTAACTTTAATGCTTAAATTTTTAAATTAAAGGATTTAAATAGAGGATGCACGTATAATTTTGTAGATTGCTCATTGTAATCAATCAAAACAACTTTCTGTTTGGTCTAAAGTTGTTGTCTATATGAGTGATTTCAGAGGCTTTAAGGATTCAATTTATCCTTCTTGTAAAAGGTGGCGTTGAACAGATATGAAATATTTTTGGATTGTTTAATTTTGATCTTTAGGTAATAGGACCAATTTTCCAATGATGGCTTATCCGATTTATCAGTAAAGGTGCAGTGGTACAGGAACTATAGGCATTTCATCCTCAATTCACAGTCACATCATTTTAATCGATATCTTAATATAACATCATCGGAGAAACTATTATCATACAATAATGGCATTTGTAATAGTTTGCAATTTAGCATTTGATCTTTAGAAAAAACCAGTTTTTTTTTGCATTGCACCAATTTAAGTCTTTCATGAAACACGTTTCAAGCAGGTAAAGTTTACCTATATCCATAATATAATCAATCCCGATTGAATGGAAATGACTGTAAGTTAGTTAGTCTTTACCATATAATCAAATTGATAAGGACACATACTCATCCAACTCAAGTAATTTATGCCCTTTTCCTTCTCGAATTGTTCTGATCATTAGCTATCTCCGCTGTGATTTAAAAACTTGGAATGAATGAATCAGTCAATGAGTTAGTCTGATATGGTTAAAGCTTGTTTTCGTTTGTTATTGATTGTGATTGAGAGCAAAAGTAGCGATTGATGCGAAAACGTTGTCTTTCTTAAATTGGTACAACAACTAAGCTAAAAGGGATGAAATAATACATAAAAAATGTATATTTTTGTGATTGAGAGCAAAAGTAGCGATTGATGCGAAAACGTTGTCTTTCTTAAATTGGTACAACAACTAAGCTAAAAGGGATGAAATAATACATAAAAATGTGTATTTTTCCGTTGGACATTATCATTAATTGGTAATTTATCTTGGTGAGCTTGACTTGAACAAAGTCATTACGTAAACTGCTCCAAGAAATAAAAGAGTTTTTTGGGAGGGGATCATTACAACGGAGAAACCAATAATTACATAGTAGCAACAGAAATCTTTGACTTCTTATCTCCCATTTTGCTCTTTTTAGAAGAAATCTGTACCCGTAAATCAGTCAAGAAACTCCTAAAAACAAAATCAGAGCGCAATATATATCCTCTGAGAACCTTTTAAGCAATCTATTGTTTCTCCGGAAGCTTGAGTGGGAGTGTGATAACAATTTCACAGCTCAATTTTCCCAAAATAGGTTTGAAATCCATAAAAACCTCGAATTTTGCCCATTTTAAGAAAAAATAGATGGAAAAGGTATGCTTTAAACGATAATAAATTCTGTAAATTATACTTGATAAAACAGAAGTCGTTACAAAACTGTGATCAATTTCCCACTTGTCTTATCTCCCTCCTCAATTGCAACATTGCTTTTTCGCTCTCATTTCACATTTCAAATGAAACATTTTTCTAATTTCCATATTATCTCTTTCCTCCATCCCAGCCTCCAGCAATGAAATCCTTTCCTGAGAAAAAAATTATAATCCAAAGCAATAATACAGTTTTTCCTTATCACATCATTTAAAAAATAAATTCTTTGAACTGCTGATGAAGCTCACTGACTCACAGTGTGACTAAGGTGGTATAAAAAATAACGATTTA
>JAHZNG010001952.1:0-10646 GCA_027744375.1 Orchesellides sinensis | reverse complement strand
ACGCTCACCGCACTTTTGAAAAGTTTCGCAACAACTTTATATACTGTTGACACTCCAAAATACTTTTTGTCACCACCAATATATGTGGCATTGTATTAAGTGACAGACGTGTATCAGTGTACAAAAAATATACGTTTATATATTTAAACATAGTTTCTGGGAGTGAATGTAAATAAGTGACAATTTTCATATAAACTTTTTAAAAATTAGTCTTTCTTTTTATTTTTTATGTAGATTAGAAGTATAATAGAACTAAGAAAAAGTTTGGGAAGGGTGATAAATTGCCATGAATTCATATGCATTGTCATTATATTACTTCGTTGACGCTTGCAGAAAAATAGATGTAAGTTTTTTGTACACTTTTTGTTCGTTATTTTTCTGAAAGTCAATGGCTTTCCCGGCTTTCAAATGCTTTATTCCTTTGAGTGGTGGAAATCACTCAACTTAATCATGACATTTTCTTGCAAAAATTGAACTATTCAAACTGAAAGTTTCATAAGCTTATAAAAGCCGACATTAAAAACATGTTTTTTTAAATGCTAATATTAGTTTAAATAACAATTCAATATACGATTTGTTTACACTCAAACATAATGCCGTTATCGTGTCAACGTGTCCACAGAAAATTGTAAGATGACTTGTAATACCCCTTGTTTTGATAAGAAGGGTAGTTGACTTTTGCGGTGTTGTTAGGGACCATCTAGAAAAGTCATATTCAAGACTTTCACCTTTATAAATAAGAGATTCCTTGTTGTGGTACGTTTTCAAGTAGAGGGAAAGTCAACAAGAATTGTGGCAAATAGTAAACATCATACATGCATAAGGAGTAGAATATATTGGTAGGGTATATAATTTGTATATATTCAATAAAACTTTCACCTTTTTATATATTACAAACGTGTATGCATATATGTCACTTCACCTTTTACCATGCCGCTCCAAAAGAAAAATATGCAGACAGAATTGCAAAAACAAATCAAGAGGACACTTGACTTGAGCCTCATTTTCAGGTCATGGACTTTAAACAGATAGATGAGTGTAAACTTAATAGATGAAGCTAATTGTATCATTACCATAACCGTGAAGTAATGCGCGTGGCGCGTGCTTTTATTTTTTCAAAACAGAACCTAGATCCCCCAATGACCTGATTTCTCGAGTGATTAATAATTCTCTTTAAACCTAGAGAATAAATTTGATAAAACGCTAATTTTTTAAACATTGTTTCCACTAGACTTGGCTCAGCTAAATTTTGTATAATAGCTGACTAATTGTATTAGTTGCTGATAGCGTTCTGTTCTATGTCTATGGTAAGTTGCCCGATAATGCATGTGGGTAAACAAGCACAAGCGATTGCCTTTAAAATATAAAACCCGTTGTTGGCATAATAAGCAAAGCCTTCAATAGAAGTAAATTAATGATGTGAATGACAAAATGGACCTTATGAACATAATGTATAGGACGACAAGACAAATACACGATTAATTTCACTGATACTATTTGCTTAAACAGAATATCAATTGCTTACTATACATGCACTCAATATCATTTGGGAAAATCAAACATGGTTTACTAGAGATAATCGCTCTCCACTAACTTGTTCAGTATTTTTTTATTGTATCGCCTTTGTCTTTTATTGAAAACATACGTAACATCATACGATAAAGTGAATTTTCATGTTTCGCCATTCTGTTCACTAGAGTCAATCAGTGAAATGGACAGAATGGATTGAGAAATGCCATTAAATTAGTATCGATTGGTGGCTCTTAGCCGGGTATCAATGGAAATGAAACTATGCGTAATATCATCAGAAGAGCCGACATGTTTAGTTTTTACTTTCACTAGAAATGAAATGTCAAGCTTCGAGGTTATGGCAGAAGGCTACATAAAAGGGTTGAGTGATCTAACGTAAACCATTTAGAAATGTAACCGTATGACCTGTTTGCTTCGAGGTTATGGCAGAAGGCTACATAAAAGGGTTGAGTGATCTAACGTAAACCATTTAGAAATGTAACCGTCTAACCGTATGACCTGTTTTACGACCATAATTCATTGGCTCCTTCGCATGTTACATATGATAAAGAAAAACTGGTGTAGGGCATGTGATGCTAAATGTCAAAGACTATAAATCCATACTTGCATACTAACATTTAGCTAGATTAGTATGCTGTACTTGATCCGATTGTGCAATAGAGCTACACAGATTTATTTCTACTGTGATGCTAGAAAAGGTCGACAACGCGTTACGTATGCGTACATATACGTTATGATGTATGTGTCTATCACAAAAGCATCAAATAATCCTCTTACACAGCTTTCACCTAAAACTAACGTAAGAATATAAGCTGTTCCAAGGATGCTGTTTTATAGGAAATATTTTTAAGAATATTTGATAGAAAATCGATTTTTATTGCAACGGTCTCGAATCTGTAGGACATCAGCCATTTTAATCCTAATGATTTACAAAAGGCAATTGGATGATCAAACTTTTTATTCCTTACTTAAATGTGTGAATGATAGTACAAGCTGAAACCACCTTATCAATCAAATTTGCAAACAGATTCTTTTCAAGTTCTTGCAAAAGGAATTCGCAATGATTTAATAGGTGTTAAATAACTTGAGTGCCAATTTACTTTACTCAAAGAAACGCTACAGGTAGACATTTATTATGATGTTTTCTACGAAATAATGTACAGCATTACAGCAGGAAATTTAGAAAAGCCAGTGATGTTGGCTGGCAAAATTAAAAACCTTAAGTGATTCGGAGACCTTTAATATAACACTTGCAATTTACTTTTCGGAAANCCAATTTACTTTACTCAAAGAAACGCTACAGGTAGACATTTATTATGATGTTTTCTACGAAATAATGTACAGCATTACAGCAGGAAATTTAGAAAAGCCATTGACGTTGGCTGGCAAAATTAAAAACCTTAAGTGATTCGGAGACCTTTAATATAACACTTGCAATTTACTTTTCGGAAAATATTTTTCCGAATTGTTTATTTCAATCGAAATCACTTTTCGTTTTCCCATCCTGTTATATAAAATCCAGACAAATTGGGAGAAGTTGAATGGTACCGACCAGTCTACTTTACCCATAGAAATCTCTGATTGAATTCAGTATTTTCCAGAAGAAGCAAGACGAAACTTCTTTTTCTATAAAAACAGGGGTGCTCTACGTCGTTATGTGTCATAAAGATTTGAGTTTTTAAAAATTGTGCCTTTTCCTGGTGGAGGCTCTGTCTTGTTTGAATTATAGGGAACAACCTAAGAATGTAAGAAAAATGGGGTTTTGTTTTTCAATTTTTTTTCTTTTTATACAGTCTAACCCTAACCCTTTAACCGCAGATTGTATGCTTTATGCTTCATGCCCTATTTCCATAATTCCATTGTTACCATTTACCACTACCTTTAACCTTATTGCCACTTTTTGGACAAAAAAAGCAGAGACTTGATTCAAGCCGCTTGAAACTTACAGATTAGATATTCCGAGTTTGTATTTTGTATTTTATCAGCGTATTCTAATAATAAATACGAAGCTTTCTCCGTAGGATGCACTTTAACAAAAAACATAATATGCTGACACAAGGGTTTTACAGGACTGACTTATAAATATAGGACGATTACTAATTTTTGAAATGACAGCATAAGTTAAAGACACAGTCCAGTTTTATGTAGTTCTTTCACATGATGTGAATGAACTCTATACGCAATCCGCAAAAACTGTCATTTTATTTTTCTTCAGTCTACCTTAATGCATTATGACAATATGACTACTGCGTAATAATTTCACGCAAAATTAGGGCAATCTTATTTTACGATGAACTTTTATTGTATTTGCTACCAAAAAATACTCTGTTGAAAGAAAAAAACCTACTAAGGTTCTGTAACAAGGTTTTGTACATTTCTTGATATGCTCTAAATTTCTTTGGATTTTATCTAGGATTGTATATCAAAGCCTAAGTACAACCTTTAGCTTGTTCTATGTATAAAAATATGGAAGTACTTTCTGAGGAAGTTGCATAAAGGATTGGAGAAAATGTAACAAGCAAGTATGTAAACAAGTCTTGTCGAGATTTCTCATGTTAAAAGTGTGATTTAAGGGGACAATCCTTATGTATCTCTTTTTGGCAGTGTCACAAAAACGCTATGTCTACATCAGTTTCATTTTTCTGCTGCTAAATCGGATTTCATGCACTTTGCACTTTCATTGTAGCAGGTTATTTTGGGTTCTTCAAACACAAAAATAGTTTCATTTTGACTCTCACAAGTCAGTGCCAACTATGTCATGTTGCTAAAAATATACACGAATTCCAGAATGCAGTTGAATTCGGACAGCAACAAAAGCTAAAGATCCTCTAGAGATGGTTTAAGACCATTATTGGTGAACTAAAGACGTTATATACACAAAACATATTATACGGAACACATCCTGTAAGTAATAGATCCTTTCTCTAACTTGGATAGATGTATAATTCCTGCCGCCACACACTTTTTATGGAATCGTCTAAGACACTCTGAAAGTTTTACATGTAAAAGATGGAGCGGAGAATATTAAGATCCTTTATACCATCACCATGATTGCACAAACGGAGCAATTTTCCTCATCTTTACTCTTCTGTTTTAACCTACTTAGCAAGTTAAACTGGCCTATTACTCCGACTGCATTAGGAAGAGCCATCAAAAGAAAACTTGTTCGTTAGCCTTATCATAAACTGAGTCGTAGTGTATTAACTGGAACTGAGAAGCTTATGTGACTGGCGATTATGTTTGTTTGAAGGAAAGAAAACATGTGGTTTGGCTTCATGAACCGGACATTATTGTGTGTGCTCAGTGTTCCACTCATTTACTCTGTACTACTGGGCAATGCGTTAAAAACTGTCTTGTTTTTGGCAAGTGAAAACAAAGATTTTATTACCAGATGATGATGATGTAATGTATAAAGCATCAGAGAATCAGACCAAGTTTTACATCATGTATGAGCATACTCTGACTAAATAGATATACAGGAATTTGTTGCAATCACGGGGAAAATTAATGCGGATGCGAATGTGCATGGATCATTCACTCAACAGTCAGTGGGTAACTCCAAACATAACTATAGGTTCATGTCCTCTTTATGAGAACACAGAATCCAGAGAGATGTGGGGAAAGCGTCAAATATTTTATTGGATTCTTCATTTCTCCCTCCTGAATTAAACCATTTACTACTTTCTTTAACTGAATGGGAAAGAAGTAGGTTAATGGCCTTTTCTTAAAGTGAAAGCGAGAAACGAGAAAAAACAAACCGCTGTTAAAACTGGAATTTTCGAGATTAATTTACCGTGAATGCATGGTGGATTGCTGGTACTACAAGTAGTTTGGCAGTTTTAATATCCTCTGGTAACTGGAGCTAGGACACAATATCCAAGATCAGTGCAAAATCTGGGATTTCATTGCATTATTGTTTGCATTTCTGCTACTTTCGACGCAGTTCAGTTAGGTAATAATGATGGTACTTAATAGCCACGGCGGAGTTTTTTCACACAGGTAATGCATCCGCATGTGGTTAGAGGGAAAAGGTTTTAGTAACATGATCACTTCACAAATGTACCTTGTTTTAGTTCAGTTTCTGGGCTTGGGTTCTGTTCCCTGGAGAGCTTCTGTTACTCAAACTTGAGTTATATAATATCTTTCATAATAATATAGGGTAAACAAATTAATTTTACACCTCTTTCACATGTAACAATGAAAGCTTGCATACGACATTTTTATGCTGTGTATTAAAAAGACAAGGTCTATGTTTATTATTTCACCAGATAAAGTCTCAGGCAGGGGATTATGTAGTTTGATTTTTTAAAATATACATGTGATTACTATATTTTTAATGGTATGTGGAATCAATTTTCCGAACTACACCGAATAATTTAATAATTTGCTCCTGTCCATTAGTAATAAGTTTACTATTGTACATTGCTTTACTTTATATTACATAATCAACGAATCATTCATCTATTTTAATCCCTATTTCCTCTTAAGCTCATTGCTATCTTTGAAAGCATTTTTATTTTGCACAAGCAATATTATTTTTTTATCTTACATATTTACTAACTCAGAATGTTTGTATTTGTTACAGGACACCAATGGCATATATAGCTTCCTGTCATCGGTTCCGGGAACAGTTCGCGTCCATTCTTTTCAGTCAGGTTGCGAATTCGCCCCAAAATTCAACCTGCCACCACCACCAACACGGCCACCATCAGCATAGTAGTCCTGGTCACAAATCCCATCACCACCGTGATCGCTACCATTACCACCATCGCAGCACAACAGGAGGAACTCAGGATCCTTGTTTCTCCTCACCTTTGACACGTGCAGATAGGACAAGCACGACAGTACTTCATAACCATTCCTCACTCATATCTAAAACAAGCATTAGTCATACAACAGGTGGAACAGGAAGTGGCAGTTGTATTGCCAAAGACTCAGTGTCTATGTCCATATCAGCCAACACAAGTCATTCTAGATGTTCCTTCAGTCATTCATTCAAATCCAAGAGTTCCATGAGAAAAAGTAGCGTATGTGGGAGTAGCATGAAGCGTAGGATGAGCAGTAGTGCCGGGATCGGAAGCACTAGTGGGTCAAAAGGCCTTCTTGGAGTGTCTGTGGCAGCTGACTCTGTTTTTTTAGAATCAGAATCTGCCCTGATTTTGGAACAAGATTTAAGTAATGGGAGTAGCTCAACTGGGAACTTTAAGAGATGTACGCCTAGTCCAAGTCCCTATGGAGGAGATGAGGTCAGTGCCCGAGGTAGTTCAGGAGAACTTTTAACTAAGAATTCTTCTAGTCACCTTCCTTTAACTGCTGTAACGACCATCACCAGTAACTCATCAAACTTGCACACTTACTTGCAGAATTATGGCGACTATGAGTGTAGCACTGATCTAGGTCAATTGGTTTAAACAACTTTTTTAGGCGATAAAAAGTAGAGCCGTAAAACTTCTCGTTTCTTACATCACTTTAGATTTTTTCCAGTGATAAAGTAATCTTCATTACAGTCTTAATTTTTACATGTTACATAAAACTGTGACGTGAAAGATGATGTTCTTACTCGTATTATATGTGACATGGCTATCTGAACTATTTTATAGCCATCCTTCATTAGAATGATGGAACGATAATCATTAATGTGAACTGTTTGTATTGTGTAGGATCATTTTTATATCAAGCATACATACATTCATATGTATATTTCTTTTCGAGTACCTGCAACTATAAAACAATGGGACTACTTTACATGATGTGAAATGTGGCACATAAGATTAAATCAAATGACTGTTTCGGTAGTAGGACATTATAACCAAGAAGTATTATTGGTATAGGTATAGATACAATGTAATGGTGGCGCAAGTGATTCCGAATTTAGTAGTTTTATCAGAACGTTTTTACTAATGGAAAGGAAGGGATACCAAGTTTGAAGACAAATATATAATATTTTTACACAATATTTTACCAATACTTAGGTTCAAAATATTTTATCAATAAGTTTAAGTGATCTGATTAATTTGTAAGACTGGCGATGAATAGTATGTATTTGTATGGACGACAGACTATGGTTGTGCTTTTAAACAGCACTTACTGTGTAACTGGTTTTCATCATTACCACTGCATGATAGAATAACTATCGTATAAGATACATATTATTCAATTTCACTTTGACTTTTTATGTGTAATTAAATGTTTTCAGGAATTTTTCAACTTTTTGAACTACATCTTAAGCCTTGTCAATCTTTTATACCAATTCAAAATTAGGCTCTTGCAGATAATTAAAAGTTAGGCTCTTCAGTTTCAACATAGTTGGGATTTATGATAGAGATATCAAAATATATTTATAATCTGGATCAAATTGTTATACCTTTTTCCGACTATCAACATGTCTTAGCCTTGTTTCACTTTCACCTTAACAATTCTACCAAACAACTTCTTGTTTGAACTTCAAAGTTCAACTTTCTTTGTGTAATTTCATAAAAAATTTAATTGTCATTATAAAACTGTGCGATATTTGATGTGTATGTGATGTTAGTGTAAAAATCGGTTACGATCTGCATGCCTACCTAATGATTCTTTTTATAAATGCAAAAATCACATGTTGTATTCTTGTAAATGTAAATATTCTGTTGATTCATTAAATTAAATAAATACATGTTTGCATTCATCACCTCCGGTTACTGTGTAAATCTTGATTTTTCGATACAAAAAACGTGAGCAGCAACGTAATGTGTGATGCGATACATGTCCCCCCGGAGTTTCCATCAATGCGATTCATAATTTAATATGCAAATTAAGTTGACTGTGACAGATAGTTAGACGCCTGGGCTTTTGTTCCATTAACTTAACAATATTATGCTTGGTTGTGGGAGAAGCATTCAAAACATCGTAAGTTGGGTACAGCTTGAATTGTGATCATGAAACTGAGTTTATTTACTAAAACGTGATGTTGTTAAAGCTTAACGTTGTTTTCTCATACCTCATTCATACATGTAAAGCGTAATAAATGGCTTATGGGAACTATTAGTTTTCCGACGGTTACCTCAGAAGCGCTATATATAATGGACACTAAAAACATTTTGTCCGTATGTCCCGTAAGCCCCGTAACCGTAACCATGTACATGTATATTCTTACGCTTACGGGAGCTACGGCAACGTTACGGAAAATATTTTAGTGTCCAAAACTATGTTATATATGAAATGCACATCCATTGTTTAGTTAACTATTTAACTTAACTCTCACTCAAAAAATATAACTAAATCAATAAATGTGATTTTTTTAATGTCCAACTGGACTGGACTAATGCATAGACAAATATAGTATTGGATGTAGGATATATTAAAAGTGATAAGATAAAATATATTTTAATACAACTGCATCCTTTAACTTTAAAATGAATGCGCAACATTCAATAATTATTCAATTTTTCATGAAATGCGCAATATGGCATTGCTGTAAGTATGTAAAATATTATTCATAATTATAACGTACATGCCCCCATGATTGATGATGTCCAATATTGTATTGGTATTGTTGACACCTGTGTACTTTATGTATGATGCTTGTGTTTTTTTGTCTCGAAAGCGTCTTCACAAAAAGACCTGTACTTCGAAGGATAGAATATTACATTTTTTGTAGAAGACCATCTCATCTAAAATAAAGACATCCTATCCATCCGTTAACATCTCTTCTCCTCCTCTCAGGACAATTTAGCGAGTAAAGACAATATAGCGACTGGACAATATGGCGAATGGGCAATGTGGCGAATGGGCAATATGGGGAATGGGCAATATGGGGAATGGGCAATATGGCGAATGGACAATATGGCGAGTAGGAAGTAGAGCGAGTAGACAAATTAGCTTCGACATTAAAGTAGCAAATCCATTTGGATTGTTTTGTTTTTTATAAAAAAAATCTTTTTAGTTACTAAAATTTTAATTTTGACTCTTCAGTCCAAGATCCTTGATTTTTAGAGTATAATTTTATGAAAAAAATTGAAAGTTATAAAGTGTTATAGCTCTAGTTTGTATTTATGAGCTTTCCAATTGAACCTCTTTTAGCCAGATAAATTATTTAGGAAAGAATTTTTGTGTGCAAATTTATAACTAGTTTGCTCCCATAAACGCCCGAGGTAGTGGGTTGCAGACATATGACTCAGATATAAAGCGAGCATTTTTATTGGAAAAACGATATTTCAATTTGAGTATGAAATTCGGTTTTTTCGTTTTAAAAATTATTTAGCTCATTTGTTATAAATCTCATATATTGCCTCTTCGCTCAATACATAATATACTCGATGTTCATTATGCTAATTAAACATAATTTTTTATAAAATAAACCAATACCATTTAAATTGAGTTGCTACTTGAATGCATATAGTTGTGAACATGTATATATCGTGCTCTAACGTCTACTTGCCTTAAGGCCTGTTTATTATATTACCTACTCATCCTATTGTCTAATCGCCATACTGTCATTTCGCCAAATTATCGTTTCGCCATATTCTCTACTCACTAAGTTGTCCACTTGCTATTTTACCATAGACCTCACTATCCCTATTCTCCTCACTCAACAACAGAGACGATTAGTCAAATTATTTCTCTCTGAAGCTCTTATATAAAGGACCCTGTACACTATGCTACAAGTATAGGTGTATTTCTATCTTAAGATACACAGGTAAAA
The DNA here is from genome assembly GCA_027744375.1 of Orchesellides sinensis. Classification (NCBI taxonomy): domain Eukaryota; kingdom Metazoa; phylum Arthropoda; class Collembola; order Entomobryomorpha; family Orchesellidae; genus Orchesellides; species Orchesellides sinensis. Next base: position 436 of record JAHZNG010001952.1, on the reverse strand, counting down.
CGATAAAACAAAGTGAGGAGAATTTTTTAGGTATATGCCCTACGGGTCTAGGTTGTTAAGTGAAGAGAAGAGGAGAGTGTATGACGGTATGTGCATATTTTTATTGCATTGTATAGATTTTTCCAAGAAAGAAGAATAAAAGCGTTGTATGACAAATCCCTACCTTAAAATCTTGTAATGTAGTAGTAATACGGTTGTGGTTCATTACAGCTCTGTGTGTGGCGGCTGTATATATATGTGTGTTAAAGTGGTATGTGTAAACCTGTGGAAATTTGCTGATTTAATTTCGTATTTAGTTTTTGGAATTAGTGTTTTTTTAAATTTGCTCTTCTATTGCAATAGTATTTAGTGGTAGTGGCCATAATAACAATTCAAGCATGTTTACGAGGACATTGATGCAGCTAGTTTTGCTGCTCATATCATCATTCCAAATTGA
>JAHZNG010001951.1:0-34964 GCA_027744375.1 Orchesellides sinensis | reverse complement strand
ATGATTAAAACTTGTTCTCATACGTATAATTTTATGGCAGACACAAAGTGTAACATAAATTGCGAAATTTGAATTACAAGTATTACATCACATTAGTATCTACAATCTAAATAGGCAACCAATATTGGAAAGCCACATGTGCATTTATAATGTGATGCTAAGAAAAACAGGTAAAAAGTTGAACAAGGAAATGGAGGTAGTAGTAGTAGAATGTCAAGTTCAATGTTTAATATATAATGTAAGTTACAAAGAAAACACAAATTATCCACCTGTCACCTGTTCAAGAATAAAAATAATAAAAATCAAGCCTCACTCTCTATTTCCTATTCCGTGGTTTTAATGTAAATAAAAAGTATTATGTTAACTGCTTTTAATTTTGCAGTCTCTCACCACGCTCGCATCGCAGTTGCGGGGTTTTATCTACAGTAGTCTGAAAATGAACATGCATGCAATAATTCAAGTGTGCCAAAGTAAAATTCTAGAAGTTTTATTTTAAAGTAAATCACTTATCGGACTGTTTTTTAAAAGACTCGTAAGTAAGTAAAGAATCAGAATGATATTAGAAACTTTGCTACACACTACAAATGCAATGGGGTATAATAAATAACGGAAATGTACTGGGAAACGCAATTTCAGTTTACTTCATTACTTGTACTTGTACTTTTTACTACATAAAACAAATTTGATGACCTTTTTTGCCTCAAATTAGTTTTTGACTAATTTACTACCCTTAATACGCATTTTCTTCATTAACTGTGCCAAAAAGTTGTGAAAACCAAGAGTCATCTATATTCCAGGGGAAAATCGTTATAACCTTACTTCGCTTCGCATTTACCCCAGGTGGGGAACTGAACTGAAGGCTAAAAAGTATACACATAGTTTCAACGTTTAATATATTACAATAACTTTTTACGGAATATACATAAAGTAGCGTTTCTACAACATAAAATCGATATACACTTTCACTAAATATATATTATAATGTTGTTAAAATGTTAGATTATTATTACTTCTCAGTATTAGCAATCAAATGAGAAAACTATGAGTTTTGTATGCGTACGCATCTTTATGTAGAATATATAACACATAGAATATAACGTTATACGTTAAATGTTTATGATATAACACGCCTTCGTCCTTAAAATCGTCTTTGGTTATCTATTTCTCTACTTCATCATCGTTCTCTCTGTTAATTCCTTAATTTCCAGACGTGTAATTACTCTGCAATGCAAAAAATACGTCAAACTGTATAATTAATGAAGATACATAAATACAGCAGTGAGCTATTACTGGAAAATACATCATTTTATTATTATTGGACACTTACGATGTTTCTGTACAAGTGTACGGTACTTCATCCCACTTTTGAAATGTTTTTCCTGCTTTCCAGCATACAATCTGATCTTCACATGACTATATTTTGATAAAAGACAAAAATGTTATAAGCTTAACGAATTTTAAAAACTATCCTCTACTGGTGGCACTAAGGTGATATCAACAAATGCAATACCTTTGAAAATATAAAGTCTCCAAACCACTTTGCACAGTCCACGTAATTTCTGTGGATGTCTCTCGTATAAAAATCAGGGAAATTCTGTTTCATAGTTGGAAACGGGCTATAAAAACAAATACAATTTTTAGGTAGAATTCAGCCGTGTAAAATATTTTGCTCAAGTAATTTTATACTTGCAGCAGGCAAAATTATTGATTTAATGTTTATCTGTCTGATTACTTACTAGTTGGAATTTGGATTGAACGTATACGACAACTGAATAGCCTTTTCTATTTCCGGTTTTTTTAATTTCCAAACTTTCAGCGAGTGATCCATACCACAGGATACCATTCGTGAGCCAGTTATGTCTATATCGGCAGCTAATACTTCATCCCTATGACCTTCAACACCTCCAAAAATGGCTACACAGATATCTGTTTTAACATTCCACAACCGCAGAGAGTGGTCCTAGATAAGTATGAATCGTTAAAAAGTATACACGTTTTTTAAAAGTTATGTACTTATCATACAGTTTAGTAGATACAAGTATATCTCCAAATAAAACACTAAATTCTCAAAAATAATCTCATATATACCTTCGATGCGGACAGCAACAAGTTACTATCTTTCGGATGGAACATTAAATCATTAATGGCATGACCATGTCCCAAATAATGCTTAATACAGGACGCACTCGCCGGAGAAAATATCCTGATAATGCCCCTTGCACCTGCAGCGGCCAGGAGTGGTTTGCCATTGTCATCATCCGACCAAGCACATGTATAAAAATTTTCTTCCGGCTACAAATTGTACAAAACAAAATCTTAGCAATCCATTTCATACAATTCAACTAACATACTTGATTCCGTATAAACTTCATACATCAGGATCCGCAAAACACTGTAGAAGCCGAATAGATCCAACACTAGTGCACTCATAAATAGTGACTCGGTTGCTTCCCACAGTTGCAAAAATTAACGGCTGGTCATCTCTCAGATTTTGGTGGAACTCACATCCAAAGATTGGACTGCCATGATCCTCTTTCGCGTGACACCTTCAAATAATACAGACATAAATTCATAAATAATACTTTCTTGGTGGACGTCTATGATTTAACACAGTAAATAATTAACTCACGAGTATGAATAAATTGATTTTGGCAACGGCTTCCCATGCTTATTCGTCACACTCCAAAGTTTCTTCTTCTTCTTCGTTTTACTCTTTCCAATTTTCGACTTGCCCCCACGACTCCCTTGATGACTTAACGGGGTATTGGATCGGCTGGTATTTGTATTTGAATGACTTCCTACAGTCACCGCCGAAGCACTGTCACAAGTGGAGCTATCCTACAAACCAAATCCCAAACAAAATAATTTTTTTTAAACTTCTCAAAACAATTCAAATTAATCACTCATAAAACTTAATTATTATTTATACAATCTTACCCCATCATCCCCCGAGTCGTCCATAACGGTGTCTGAGTCATCAGCAGGATTATTATTGCCCATTTTCACAACAGCAGTTGAACGACCTCTCACCTGCTCACTATTGCTTGTGCTCATAACAGGCCCTATTTTAGCTTCCTCTTTATTTCCTGCTGATGCACAGGAGGGCAAGCAATTAAAAAAAAGTTAATTAAATTATTTCTTGGAAATTTGTCACAACATTTTTAAATGCACTCTGTCCTTTTTGTTAGATCCTTTATTGCTGTGACAAGAAGGTAAATGCATGTATGTGTCTGTGTAGGTGCCAAATTCATTTGGCGGGGTATCTGACAGAAGGTACTACTCTATGGTATATATGGCATGTGTATAGTTAGCATAGCCCCATGTATTTAGCGTCACCCTCCCTCCTATCTTTGTTCACTTTTGTCTTGTTCTATTCATCCACAATTGTTTGTTGGTTGCCCACAAGATGGGAACGGGTTTCTTTTGTAACGGTTCCATGACTGAAATTGAAGAAGAGTATTTACGTTTCCAGGTTTGCTTGTTTAAGAGGCGTTTCCTTTGGAACTTGGAAGAAACTAATTTTTATTGAAAGAGGAGACGACACAGGGCACAAGCATATTTCAGTTTCAATATAGAGTTAGAGTTAATACATCTCAAATATACAAAATTGAAGATATAAGCGTGCTTGTTAAATGATAGGATAAGTAAAGTATAATAATATGAATTTTTTAGTGTTTGGGTAGGATTTTGGAGGACTTGCGATATCGGTATCTTTCAAAAGAGTTAAAAAGCTATATACGATGCCATGCCAGTAAAGAAGCTCGCAAACTACATATAGCCTGGGCATTGGCTATTTACACTCGGCTATCTGCAACGCACGTGCTACAGCCGGGCGCTCGCATATTTTACCATAGTAATACAATTCGGCTATAGCGCGCGCGTTGCATTTAGCCGAGTGTAAATAGCCATTGCACAGCGAGTATGTATATGTGCCTGTCAGTCATATAACGCGAAGAATGCTAATAATGAGCTAATACATAAGGCTATTTTGTTGCATTTGCATATATTGTGGTAAAGTGTATTCCAAAGGAATTTTTACAATACTGTTCAGATGTGTACTTCTTACAAAGAAACATAACTTGAGACTCTCTAATGATATACTGGTAGTGTTCGGTAAAACTTGAAAAGTAACCACAACCCTTGAAACATGCCACCAAACAAGACAACATAACCCTTTTCCAGATCATAACAAACCGATTTCGTTTTTCTCTAAAGTATGTACATATTTGGGTAGTTTATGATAAAAACAATATGAATGCTAACAAGCCCTTGAATGATATGCACATGTGAAAGGACATGAAGTTGGGAAAAACGATCCGCATGAAATGCTCTGTCTTTGTAACGAGATATAATTCAAACTGTAATTACCTAGTCTGAACGAGCAGACAGAGAACCACATTTTCTACAGTCTCCAGTTTAAAAACAGGGGGTGTAATATGCTCTGAGAAGAACTGAGATGTGAAGGAACTTCGTGCATGAATCTCTTGATCCCTCATAATAATTTGACGGGAACGGTGTTTTCGTAAAGGTTTTGATTTTCACAAACAAGAATGTGATCGGTAGACGAAAAAAATATTGTACAGGATGCAATATTATATGGTATGGATATGGTGTCAGTTTCTGTAGTCTTCGTCAGGTTTCATTGGTGCCAATTTGTCACGGATCAGTTTAGATTTTATTTCTCCCCGTATGTCGGCAATAAATTTGGTTGGATGATCATCCTGGTGGATTTCACTGTAAAAGTTTTTTCTACTTGCATTACATATTTGCTCGGATGGTTCAGTAAGTCTGAATAAAGCTTGTGATGAAAATTGTCGTAGGTATATTTATTTACGGATATACTTCCAACCTCTCTGTTACGCCTATATACATTTCTATGTTGGCTCACAGGGAATATTAAATTTACTTCTAATGAATCAGGAATCAGGATTGGTTTTACAGGTACATCGTTATTTTATGATGACAATCTGGCTCTGAACTGGGCTGTTGTGTATTTATTTTAATTCTGGATTTAGTAATAATAATAAATTGTTGTAATCATCCCTATGAAATCAGTCATTTCAGGGCTTTTTGTTATCGTCAGTTTTTTTCTGAGAATATAATCTGAGATTATAACTTTAATTATCCCGATTTTCGGCGCTGTTCATAATATGTCACCAGTCCTTCTTTTAGTTCTACGCATTGTTTTTAAAGCTTTCGAGAGAGATTAATTAAATATTTTAAGACAAGTCAAAGCATGAACACCTACATAATTTGAACTTTTGATGTTGCGTTGTTGTCGACTACTGGTTCAAACTACGGTATGCTATAAGTTTGAAGCTTAAAAGCTATATCTACATATGTTTAAATACATACAAATTTTTAGGTACATTTTAATGTTATATACGAATCCAAATCAAATGTCATATTTAAAAAGTTTCACGAAATAGAATCAGAAACAAAACCTGGCTCATCTGCTATCCATCGAAATACTTCCATCTATCTAGTTTTTCTTTATCTATTCCACATTCCTACTTCAAACTATCCCCAATTTCTAATTGTTTCTGACACCTAGATTCCATTGAAAATCCAGATCCCTTGTTTTGTCAGAAATAAAGAAACAAACTTGTCATTAGAAGTCGCATGCTGAAAATCAGTGAAATGTAAACGGTAAAGTAAATAGGGTTAAATTGAAGTTGGAGTGATGGCACAATAAAGGAACAGTACTAACCAGCAATAGCATCAACTTTTAATAATACTTATATACCTTGACGCGCTTTTCTGTATATATTTATTCGTTGTCATCTTACAACATTTCAACGTAGTATGCAGTCCTTGGAGGTGCTTAGGGTATATAATGTCGATGAAATCATTCCAGCGAAAGACACCCCATCCTAAATTAATAAAAGAAAGAATGTGGAATTTTATCCAAAACTCTATTGCCTGTCTGTTAGCAAACTCATAGGAACATAACAAACTAGCTTACATATGGTGAAATGCACACGCACACAACAACGCGTCATCGTTAACAAAGTCAGTTGAAAAGCAACTTTTTAATAATAAAATACAAGGAGAAACTTTGTTAAACTTCTACTGCTGAATTTCCCTACAAGTTCAAAGTAAAAAACGACACTGTTAACTTATCCAATGCTGCAACCAAGTGTCAGGGTGCAGTTAATAACACCCTCATGCTTCTAAATACGGATCAAATAATTATAAAAATGCGTTCTTTGAAAATGCCAACGGAGATGTTTTCCTTCGGTTTATTCCCTAATGGCGTGATACGCGCTGACAGTTGATAATAATACGCTTTGACTTTTTACATTGATTCCATCCAGTCATTTTATAAAAATGGGTTCTTTGAAAATGCCAACGGAGATGTTTTCCTTCGGTTTATTCCCTAATGGCGTGATACGCGCTGACAGTTGATAATAATACGCTTTGACTTTTTACATTGATTCCATCCAGTCATTTTTTGGGTTATACCACCACGTAAAGGTAAACTATACCATGTCATGGTATAAGAACCAATACAAATTTAAAGGGTTAAAAAGAAAAGGCGAGAAATCTGAAATCAAGCCAAAACAAAAGCAATTGTTGGGCTTAAGAATTCTCTGTTCTTGTTCATTCCTACTTTTATAAATTCCTCCTGGCTTGTAAGGCTTCCTCTGAAATGCGGTAATGAGCTTAAAAAGTGTTACTTAGCTCTAAGACAATACCGTAATATCATGTTTTGGACTTCTTGTTACAAAAGTTATTCAGCGCTACAGGGAACCTGGACAAGGTATGCATGCTAAAGGTTTACCTGCTCATGTAAGATCACACACTACCTCCTTCCTCCTGAAGAACCATCTGGATAAATTACGACGGCATTTTTTACAGCCGCAACACATATATGGTTTGGATTTTGGATGGGCTATTGACTGTTTTAAAAAATGACGTCGATGACGGTGTTTTCCTTCAGGTCCAGTCTTTTGATTGTCTTTAATCTCATTAGGTGGGCATATTACATTATTCATTACATGGTTTCCGATTATGGTGTCAGATAACGAGCAAAGCACCTCTCCATCTTTTACATTATATTCTGGCATGTTAAGCCTACTGTTTTTTTTATTCGCGTCGTAAAGTCACTTTTTTACTACGGTTGGTAGGATCAATGTGCCATGGCATTGGTTTGACGATGAAATTGTCCATCCATCTTCGGATTGTAGGTTGTAGCCTAAAGAGAAAGATCTTCTACTCATCACCCCATCGTCATCAACATCGTCTTTGAATACTCACATGAATCACCGTCCTGTCGGTCTTTTCTCTAACATAATTCTTTTCCAATATCTGTTCCGTCGGATCAGCAACTATGTGTTAATGCAAATGTTATAGGCTTCAGAGTCTCGTCACCACCATCAGCTCTAAGGATGCACTTCACTTACTATTTTGGATGCTGGAAGGAAGGAAGTGGAGGAAGCGGTTGGAAATCAAGATTGATTACCCCAGCGTGTATCAGATCATTTATACAGATAATCCCTTTGTTTTTGCTTAAAGATTTGCCTACTCCCGGTGCTCCTGTATGTGCGTGCTGAGCCATGTAAAAGCGTTTGAGAGATGTTGATAGAACGCCAACTTTACCATAAAGATGCCCTACGTTGTATTACGCACGTTTAAACCCTGTTAGATTCCGTTATTACATTATCATTTGACTACATGAAACCAGGGATGTGTTGCCTATTGTTGGTAGTAATGAGATGAGAACAAGACAGCATGAAATAAAATTAAATGACAATACGAATGACACACTGACTTAATGACCTCAAAGGTGGCCTGTCTCATTAGATCACGTCATCTCATCACCACAAGAAAATTACATAATTACAAGTGATCTTTGTCCAATTTTGGATGGTGAACAGATGTAATGGATTCTGATATTGGTTGAAAAATAAAACTATATCATTAGGTTGTTTTTTATGTTATGCGACTTCACTTGAACATGATCATGGAAATGTCTTAGATAAACCAGCTGCAGCTGCTGATATAGGAACAAAACTCTGTAGAATCGTTTATTCCAGACTTATTTTGGGCACGTTACAACACTTCCTTATAGCATTTTAGAGATATCAGAATTACCACTGTGTAGTAATAAATGACCCACTTCTTTTTGAAGTGGTTTAAACTACTCTGTTATTTAGGAAGCGATCAAAACCTAACTCTTGACTCAACTAGTTCTGGCTTAAAAGTATGCTCTCTTATATATTTTATATTGAAATGCTAAAAAGCTAAGTATCATGATGGTCATCCAAATCCAATCATCCTCTTGTCTGCCCAGTGTCCGCCCACAATCTCATTATTTGGCTCTGCATGAATATTATTATGATGCGTATACATTTGTATTTTATTTTCAACAACAAGCCTTATCACTTCCTTTCCCGTTTTAATACCATATCCCATTCAAAATTAAAGTGTTTCTTCTATTTTGAATTCACATTGCATCAAAGTTTTGAAATGATTTTTTTGGTTAATTATGTATGTATATCATGTGTACATTATCAGCAAAAATCTAGTGTTTTGAATGAAATAACAGTGTGCCGCAAGTAATATATGTCTCTCTGCCCGAAATAAAAACCAGTCTGATTTAGATAAAAATGTCTTCCAGATTTTGCTTTATAAAAATAATCATAATTATAATGATATGAGCTTGCCGACTAAAAATTCAGTTTTTTACAACTGAATCGGAGGAGAGAATGTAAAGGCTTGTAAAAGCATTTTTAGTAGGTTTGTATGTAGGTATGTATATAAAAAAAAGGATGATTTGCTTTTTTAACCATTTTGTTGCCATTTCAATAACTCTAGATATGATTTGAGTAAGTATTAAGGATGATGATATACTTCTTCCGTTCCTTTTCTCCGTTGGCTATAAAAGAGCAAGCAGATGGAAACTGTGTACCTTACAAACAAGGTGTTTGCATGATGATGATGTACGGTGGTAAATAGGTAATCATAATCATTCCAGCTATGCATGCATGCATGCATTACATGTAATTTTAAGCTGATCCATTATTCAACAACGTGTTTAAAGTTGCACACCAGAGGGGCCTTTTTTCAAACGATGATAAGCTAAGGGAATATATACCTAGTTGAGAGTTGGAATAACAGTTGGATGATGATGATTATTATTATTACCTCGTTCTTTTCCTTAACAAGATTCGTGCCTATTTTCCTAGTATTTTTGTCGGCTCGTGAAAATGTATGATTGGAGGGAGTGAACATACACACCATGGCTATATGGTGTGTTAAGAGACAGTGTTTCAGTATATGAGCTACTTTACTTCATATAAAGAAATTGTAGTACGTTTCATGCAGTTTGGAGGTGTTTCTCCAGACTGAAATAAGACAGATTAACCGTTCTAGGTTTTGAAGGGATGCATGTCCATAAACACCATACGCAATATCAGAAGTTTCTAAGGGGTATGTGAGATAGGTTATAGTGGGAAGGAAGTAAAAATTACAGGTATCAACACAGCTCTTGATGCATGATAAATGAGGAGAGAAAATGAGCTTATTTGCTCTTCGATATTGAGCTTGTAAATAAAAAAGTATGGTGGGCCTTAAGGGTGGCTGGTTAGATGGCATAACTATTATATTTTAGTTGTTTTAATATTTAATCTCGGAACAATAAAGCGTTATGTAACTTTTGCACTAAAACACTGCTAAAGCAGGACCTCTTTGTCTCACTTGCTTGGCCGTATGAAATTCAGCAACATACTATGTATATCACATAATTTGTTGGGCAAGTCGGATATAATGCTAGTAAACATTTTCATGCGTAAAATGACATTACTTAATGGATAGGTTTTCGTGGAATACGAATTTAAATACGGATACGTCTTATAAATTTGTTATTTTAATTAAATTGTCACAACCGTCGACATTTTTATATCTAGTTAACAATGGTCTTCAAGGACATATGCTATAGAGGTCCCTGTAATGAATATTTTTGAGATATTTGTAAATTAGTACTTATTATTATATCTCCGGTTTACGAACGCTCCTCCGTTAAACTCCTGTCGCAACATATTAGATCGTCTTGAGCAGTAACAAGGAGGCTGCGCCACTTAATTTCTCGCTGAGTAATGGCTTGTAGTAATTACAATAATTTCAAAGATCCACTCATCTGATAACACACCCCATACTACTAATCATGATATCCTTACTTTAACAAGGCAGCTTGTTTTCGTCTATTGATAACAATAAATCAGCATAAGGATATCGAACTTAGTTTTTAAGAAGAATCGACGCTTGCCTTGCGTTTTTCTCAGAATGTGTAAGAAATGGGCCAAATCACTATCGTAAGGAATAGGCATGGGTATGAAAAAGTATAGCTTGTTATCAATAACATACAACTGACTGCTTTTTTAAGGGTGAAGGCTACATCCCCTTCCAAAAATTAAGTCACTCACGAGATACTTCACCGTTTTTTCACGGAAGCCAACTGTCGGCCTTTTTATCATTATCTTATCGCACTCATTTTTTCCTTTAAAAAATCATGATTGCTCATGTTTGTTATATCAGTTAGTGCGTCAAACAGATAACAAATGTACTTAATCGAATGTTCCGGATATGTTTTGTCTATCACGTAATGATGTACGTAGGTATTGTAGTTTTTATGCATTCGGAATATCTGTATTTGTTAATTTATGGATATGATTATGTACATGTATACGTTTGAAAGTGTTTTTTGCGGCTTGATTTCTAGGTTTGTCATGCTAAGTAGCAAACGCGCGGTGCACCTTTTAACTGACATGCTTATTATGAAAATGATAAAGATAATGGTGACGGCAACCCGCCTACAGACATGCAAGCATCAAGAGTTGAGGGCGGAATTTTTCTGAAGTTACAAATGAAGGTGTCGGTATCTTGCGATTATGTAATAAGTTCCCAGCATAGATACGCACGACACTAAACTACATGCGATAAAAGTATCATAGGGAGGAATATGCGGGTCCAATTGTGGCAACTGAGACATGGTGTAACAGGACAAGGGTAATAATATCGTTAAGCCTCATTAGCAAAATATTGCATCAAAATTTCTGAGAAAGTATGTATATCTCGTAAACGAATGCAATGTCAGAGAGTGAGGTTTTTATTTACAATAATAGGCAATGGAAGAAGGAGTAAAGGCACCTGCCCATAACGAAACGACCAAAAGCTGAACAGATATCCAAAATAGAAAAATAATATTATATGACTGGCTTCATATATGGGTAATGTATACGTTTTCAATAGCTTTTCTATCAGAGGATGCAACAAGCCACTGTAAAGGTAGCAGATGTAATGAACCCTTTCTTACAAATTCATTCCAAAGGGGAATTCTCCGAACATAACTGATTTTTTTATGAAAAAAGCAATTCCAAAAATACAGAAAATGTCAGTAAGTACAACCTTGTAAACATGTATTACATATAGAATAAAACATGAGGAAAAAGCAGCTTGCTTTCTGTACTCTATATTAAATATTACTTTGCTTACTTTCCCTATCTGAGCGATTGCTATGTATAGTGGAAAGGAAAAGAGTTGAGAATCTAATATTTATTTTCGATTCGCTCGACTTGATTTCCCCTTTTCCACCATTCTTATTTTTCCTTTTTCCGCAATGAAAAAAGTCACGCTTGATTTTGGTGATGTGTTTGCCTGATGTGCTTTCAGAGCTCGTAAATCTGGATCGGGCCTGTTTTCAGTACAAACTTTTCATAGTAAAAATTAAGCAATTCATATAGTGTGAACTGTAAGTAACAGTCAGTTATTATTAGTTTTAGTTTTTGGTAGGTGGGTACAAATGTAACCTCAGTTTCAATTTGGAAATGGCAAAGTTAGTAGCACAACTCATGTAAACTATGAACCTTGGCTTGTGTCAATCTTCTAGTGTAACCTTTCCAAATCCGCCCTGTTGTAACACCCAATTGCTTTGGTGCGTGCTTTTTTCTAGGATTCTGTAAAATGTTACAGAGAAAGAAACGATGCTCCGATTGAAAACTAACGTTTCCGAGCTTTTGCATGCTTCTAGGTTCATTCCTCATTCATTTCTAGTTACGCATAATTCGAAAACATACAATAAATGTTCATAATGTGATAGCTTTTTTCCTTATGCTCTAGGCTGCAATGTTTGTTACAATATTATTCCTAGTTTCTTTCTATCGATATAGCCATGCATGTATGTGGTCTGTGTATTGGCTCTTTTGTTGTATGCCTGTCCCTGATACTGACGGAAAAGGTTTTTGTACATTTGAAGTTTAACATGAATATAAACACAGATAAAAAGTATGCAGCTTTTTTGGCGAGACGAATCTCTTCTTGGTTAGAAATGAAAGTAAAATTGTTCGTATTTATTCCATTCAGTCCTTTTCCTTTCCCTCTTGTCCATCACATCAGCAGTCGTCGTCACTCAGACAGAAGTACATATTGGCTAAATTGTGATTTTGTAGATTCTTTTTCACTGAAAAAATTCGATTCGCTCGCAGTCAGCGATTAAAATACAAACGCAACAAGCTGTACAGGGTAGTATAGAAGATGGAAAAGGACTACTATTTGTACATTATGCATGGGCAATCGCGCGGCCCTTGGTAGCGGAGTAACTCAAAAAGTATTTTATTCATGTCTTTTCCAGTCAGACTGTGACGAAATGGGCTGTTTTCTTTTTAAGTTTACCTACTAAAAATGAATTTTCTCAAATGATTGTGCATTTTCTTGAGAAGGCAGCCAAGCACTGCTGTACTACTTGCACTAGCCAGGTGAGTTAAGGAGAGAAAGATGAAAGATTGCATATATAAATAGGTGTATACATATTCTTGATAAATATTTCAAGGAACACAAATAGTATTTCATCATAAAGTTCAATGTCAGTTAAAAATGTTTAAACTAGTTATTAAGCAAAAATGGTACTTTAAAATATGCTCGAGTTTGTTTTGGAATGTTTCTATCAAATACCTACTTGAAGAATTGGCGCATGCGTTGTATATAGAATTTGAAAAACATTTTTGAAATAATTTTTTGAAATCTAATATCTTAAACTACGAATATTTTAAGAAATTGTACACTACCTTGTTTTTTAAAAGGTTTCATTTCCATTTTATGGATCTCAGCTTTTCTACTCAATGTACGGTACGGATTTACTTCATTGAAGTTGTGTACAAATACAAGTAAAACGAGATGAAAAACGGAAAGGGCTAATTCGCTACGCAATTCGTGCACAGCTGGATTTCATGATTCATCGGATGTCTTGTACAGCGTTCATCTGTACAAACCTAGTATCGAGCAATTTCTTTTGTAATCTGAGTACAAGAATCGTGTTCAAAGGAACTCACAGCAGAGTGCATATCACAGAATGATACGCTAATTTGCAACGGAAAATCAAAAATTGAAATTTAAGGCATTTTCTTTGAAACATAAAACTTCAGTTTTATGGAATTGTCTGCGTGTTGTTGGAAGACCATTGAAATCGAAAACTATTCCCAGTTTTAATGTCTTTCGATAGAAACTCCGTTAAGGTATTAACACACCGAGCAGGTGTGCAGCATTGGTAATAGTTTAAAAGCAATATATCTCTGAATTCTTTGCAGACACGTGAAAGTATTCCAGTTTTTAATGAAAAAACGGTGTTCCAATGAAAACAAGCGTGACAACAGAAATGGTCGTCCTATTGTAAGCCATAGTTGATTCATTAATATTGTATGAATGTAATATAAGGCGTAATCACTAATTTTCAAACGTATTCACTTTGGTAAAAAAGAGAAAATCATTACAAATATCCTACTTATTTACTGCATCATTCATAATTTCATCTTGAGTGAACTTGAAGTTAATTCAAGTAGCAAGGAGGGAGGAAAAAAATACGGAGGCAGACTAGACTCCGGAGCAAACTGAATTTTGTATGCATTACGGTATTATAATATAGCAAAGAGCATTCAGAAATAGAAAAAATGCATCATGAATAATGCCCATACTTCCTTTCTGGAAGAGAGGCAGACATCACGACAAAAAAGTGAAGAAACTGTAGAAAAAATTGTAATATCCCGTCCCAGTCAGTACCGGTCTTGAACATATATGTAAATAAAACATTATGAAAATCAAGCTTCACGTCAACCTTTGATTTGATCGAATGCTCAAATGTAAATGCTCTCTGGAATATAAACACACACACACATTCACTCACATGTGCTCTTTCAAAATAGATAAGTTTCTGCCAAGTCATCTTTGTAAATGAGAGAACATCCTTTTCATCATTGAATAAAGCTCTTTCTGTGTTGCTTATCATGTAGTAAAAATGCAATGCAATTCTCTTGTGAGATGGAAATGCAATGATGATGATGGTGTGCATTTGAATGTGTGTAGTCGTTTCCATTATCATTCACACGTTCCAGTCCAGACCTTTCAATGAGGAGGCCTACTCCAATGAGCATCATCATTATCGTTTGTTATATCTATAAATAATGTTCCATCATGAAGTCTGGTTTGATAAGTAAACGTAAAGTCATAGTCATTTCTCATGGTTGGTGTAGGAAGGAAACTAGATTTTACTTATTCTAATATTATGTACAAATAGATCATCAGTCACAGAATCAACTTTTCATGATTACACTTTGTCATGCACCATACAACTATAAATGGAGTCCTCAACTGCAATGGGAAAATACAACATAACGTGGAAAAATATATTTTAGTAAGTAAGCCAGGTTTTAAGTATTAATATGACCGTGAGATATTTAGGCTGCCAATTTTAGTTTTTAAAATTTTAATTCAAATTCCAGCTGAAGTTGAGAACCAAGTGGTTAAGCTGTGGTTGGTTAACCAAATAGGTATACATGTGACCTTAACTTAAAATTCAGCCAGGGTGGCATATGGTATGGGTGCGTAAATTTACTCCATGAGTAAACCTTTCAGCTACAATGGAAATTTCTGGATGCGTCTTTTACTATTTATTGTGAAGTATTTCCACAATGCAAAAGTTCGTGTGTGTCCTTCCAAATATTTTTTGTCGTTCTTGCTCAGTTCACATAATTTTCTTGGGAGAATCATAGAGACCGAACAATTTGTTCCGGTAACCTGTTGGTGCTCTTTGTGTCTTATGTTCCTTATGATGGGGTGACTCTAGTATTTCCCCTTTTGTATGCGTCCCATTTTTTGCCGTGGGTTCCTATTTTCCTTACAAAAATTCATTGTATGTTTTTACAATGGAGTGACAGAATGGCTTTGCATGCACATACATAACTTAGGTCTTTAGCTTTTTAAGAAGAAGATATCCATTTCCAAGTATTATAAATTACAAACACATTTGCACACAAACATAAAAATAAATATTATATGCTCAAGCTCAAATAATGGCAACAAATTGATGCACCTGCATTATAAGAAAAGTTTCGTATTTTCCCCCATCTTCGTACGAATGCTAATTATTAATATTTAAAAATTAGAAATTAGTGAATGAAAATAAATCATATAGTCTTGTTTAATGCATTTCATTTGAGTGGAATCTTTCAACTTTAAATACTTACCGAAAAACTATATTTTTCAGAATTCCAATATAACACTTTTCCCTTAGTTTATTAGCCATCTGATATTTCCATTCTTAAAATACTTTGAGACGCCTGTTAGTAATGAAACATGGCGGAGAAAAGAAAGATCAGGATCGGAAGCAGTACATACTACATCCATGACTAATATCATTTACAACAATTTCTTTGTAGGTGGCAAGTTGTAAACCCCCACAATTACCCTTTATTGGCCTAAATCCATGAGCGATGAAAAAAAGAACGATGATGGTGTGTGGTGAGCAGGGATCGCTAGCTAGTGATGATACACAGGATGCAAACAACAAAGTGAACACCCTGTTTTAACAATGGAAGTCACACAATAATAAAGTAGTCTTGTATTGCATAGCCACACATGTATAGTTGGGCAATGGAATGGGTGACTTCTGAGTGATCATGACCATTTTCCCTTGTTGTAAATGAGAATAAAAGCAACAATCATTATGCTCAGTCAGTCCAGGCCACACAGCGATCATTAGCTATTAGCCTCTGTTTAGGAATAGAATACGTTGGATACCACACATTGATTGGGTGCAATGCTTCTGATACTTTAAGTCATTTTTTCTATTGTTAACCAGTTTTTTGTGATGCTGTAAACTGTCATCGGAGCAGCTGGTGATCACCTCCGAGGAGAGCCTTCAAATTTCGAATAATAAAACAAATGACATAAATTGACTTTAGGTTACATTGTTAAACCGAATGTGAAGCATCCCTTAAAACGTGAATCATTGCATTGGACATGCATGTCAGTCCAGTCTACTGTAGCACCGCACGAAGCCTTAGGAACATACCACTACTGCTATGAATAAACTTTTAAGCCCTAGCAATTTGGTTTAAACTTGAACTACAACGTGCCGAAATTGTGAAATGTTGGATTTCAACAAATGTCAGTCAAAAACAAAAACTAGGAAACTTCCAGGAAAATCATCCAAGTGAGGTATTATAACGAGCAAAATGACTAGAAATTGACATCTTTTTTGTTTTTACGTTCATCTACTTTCCTCTTAATGAGGTGCTGACATTTTATAGGGCAAGTGACGAAGCATTCACCCTTAAAACAAGATGAATGAATAATGAAATTTTTGAACACAACATTCATCCCATGTACGCATACAGAACAAAAAATCTTTCTGACAATTTGACTTTTACAAGTGACTGATTACTTTCCCGTTGTTATTACACATTTGAGCGGGTGTTGGATGAGGCACCATTTCTGGTCCTCGCATTGTTAAATATGAGTATCCTCAACATAGTATATATTGTTGGTATTAATTTTTTCCGACAAGGAAAATCTTCCAAACAAATAGATAATATTTAGGAGAGAAAAGTGTGAAGTTCTGGTATGAAGTCTGTCAAAATAAATCGGGCTTTTTCCGCTTTGAGCACGGAACATAAAAGACAAAACTTGCCGTAGCCGCTCTGGTTCTTATAAAACCCTAAAATTTATTTACAACCAAACTTACTATGCTCAATAGGAATAAAGTTCCTTCCTAAATAAGGTTGAATTCTGTAGAAAACATGTTTACTTGTAGGAAAGTAAAATGACTGAAACTTACAGATTTTAAGACAAGCTAAGGATTGCAGATGTACTACGTAAAGCCTCTTGTTGATGAGTACAACTACAGATCGCTTTTCATTAAGTTACAGTCAAGTCCATAGCACACAAACATGTTTGAAGTCATCCTACTACCACCCAGCCGGCACATTTTGGGTTGGTTCAATTGTCAATTGTTGATTGTCAATTATCTCATTATGTCTTTGTGACAGAGTGGCTGGAATATTGAGAGGATTGAAGGAAGCCGATCATACTACTTGTGCGCTGGACAAACCCCTGTCTGACTGTATACAGTATTGTTCACGAAGGCCACAGTCATAGTTTATACAATACAAATGTACGCTTTTCATTCGGTACTGATGCATAATATTCGGTTTGCTTTACTGTTTGCAGAACAAACTGTCCCATTCTAAAAACCGTATTCCTTGCAAGAAACCCAGTATTACAATTCCTTGTTCAATAAAAATACAAAATGAGTGTTACTTTTACACAGTCAAGTTCAAGATGAATAGAATGTATTCATTCATTCATTCATTAGGAAGTGTGGAACTTCTTGTGTCGCGTTTCTTTTCTTATGTCGGCATCTTTTTTATCATCTGCCGCAAAGTTTGTGTGAATTTTGGAGAAAATCTTCCCCAACACGCATTCCAGGAACACACATGTATCATCATCACAAGAAGAAGGAGCGAGAGAAAAAAGCAAAAATTCCTGGGTGAATCCACAGGAATCTCAGTAATTCATTTCCACATGAAAGGATCAGTTTTTCTTTTCTCGAGTATTAAAATTGACTATAAATTACCAGAAATTTTGAGTGCCACACAGTTTGGAGTAGAATGGATTATTATTTAAAAGTCGTATATATGCTAACTAGGACGCTTTTATCCATCGTGTGGTATCCACCTTTGATAACCTGGAGGATGCCAAACCATTTCTAAAATTGATGAGCTGGGCCGGCCGCGTAATTCCGCCAAATAGTATCATCCTAAAACTTGGTCGTTGATCTGGAAATTAGCTAATGGAAAGATAGAAATGAGAAGCATTAACTATACCACACAGTGGATTACCGCATGACCTACTTTAGTTAATCATCTCATCAATCACTTTAATTACTCACGCCTTTGTTTCTGAACTTAGCTCATAAATCTCATTGTTCTTCATCTTACTACATATTATTGCGCACCTTCGGCACAACTTTAGAAAAATGCTGCAAACACGGAATTTCTCAGAGTTTCTCCTAAAGAAATTTTATTTCAAAAGCCAAAAACACATATTCAAATATTTAGATTCTAATATTCCTTTATAAATTATTGCTGCTAATTTATGTGCTTACATAAATAATTTACTTGAAACAGGAAAATATTTATTCGCGTCTAATTGGAAAGATATGGACATAACTGATCGTTTGCAATTAACTGCAACTTTGTAGAACATTAAATACAAAAAGATTAAAAGTTTTTCTCCAGTGGGTTTTATTTAAAAAAAGACATAGACCAATAAGTCTAAAACTTTCTTTAAATTCTAATCAAAGACAATCGGAAAACTTATGCATCCAATTCTCTTTGTGCGCAGGTTTTATGTAACATGCTTGTTATCCAGCAGTTCCACACACCAACGTCGATTAAAGTCCGATGACTACAAAGAAGAGGAAGAGTAGTTCGTGTAAAAATAAGAAGCAATAAGCCCTACTAGTCTTCACATACGCTTCAGTTGTTATTGCATAAGATGCAATACAATCAAAGAGGAATACCGATATCACCGGCCAACCAAACTATTTCCCGTAATCATACATTACAGTTGACATGTTAAGATCAAGTCTGTGTGTCTTGCCTGCAAATGATAGTCTATTTCGCCCTTTGAGACAATGATCTACCAGCCATACACTTAATTCCATCCGGTCAGCCAAACTTTTGAGCAAGTTTTCTGCTTGACAATAAGCGAAACAGACAGAGCCATGGAATTTTCATTTGAAAGGCTCAACAAATGAATCCACGAAACAGAGAAGATAGTTTAGGTGTAAAAGATGCGATCATTAGATATATGCAATGTGGTGTGGCTTGCGTTGTGGTGATGATGTGATACGATGTAATAAGCCGGTGTTTTGTGTCATCGTCTTTTTACTAAAATACTCAAAGTTTCTATCTCTGTCCAGTAATCTGCCTGCCAACTTTACTCAATTGAAGGACCAGCCCAAAGACGTCGTCGTTATGTGTAATTGCATGCCCATCGCTGTAGTCATTTCTCGTTGCTTTGTACATACCTATGTATAGTATACTAGCAATTACTCAAAACTTACTCAAAAGTTAAGAGATTCATTTGATTTCATGCGTGCCAGCTAAAAACGTTATTCTATGTTAAAGTTTATTTGAATTTCAGGCTTACTCGGTAGCTTGCTCATGATAATGACTTTGAACGGACAGAGGAGACAAGGGGATTAGTATTGTAAGAAAGAAGGAAAATGACAGAAAAGGGTGTTACGTGAACTTATATTTTTAGTTGTGAGTATCCGCGTGAGTAGATGAATGTATGTACTTACTTATCTCGTTTTCTGTCTTGGTGAGACTGATGGGATGCGATGTGATGAGATGACGGTGATGACGATAATGATGATGACTGTGTGACGGTGGTGTGATGTGATGCTAGTAATGATGATGGTGGTGATAGTAAGCAGAATGCTGTAACAGAATTATATTGGTTATACTTACATATAAGCCTTCAGTCCTTGGAATTGCCTGATAGGTAGATATAGATACATAGGCATTAATATATAGTTATACAAATAGGACAAAGAGAAAGGAACAATGAGCTTGGAAGGCAAGCAAAGCGACAAGAAGAGAGAAGGAGATGTTTAGAGATAAACCCGGATAAAAGAAAGGAACATGACTTTCCTATTAGTTTAATCGAAATCTTGGTTGGATTAGTTGAGGAGGAAGGAGTTAGAAGTGGTGCAACACACAAAACCCCATCTCACTTACACATACTTGATAATATATGTCATTCGGAATTTTAGGTCCGTTTTATAAGAAGAGACAATTTTCCGTTGTTAAAAAGGGTGGTTCTCCTAAATAAAGAATGCATGTGTGTGATGTTGCCAACTTTAAATCTATTGTCCATAAACTACTGTAATAAAGAACATAGAATAAAACCGAGATGATACATGGCTACATTTTCAAATCTCTTTGAAGTTTTTAAACATTCTATTGATTATATCCTGATTTTGCTGAGTATATCTTAGCTTGGGTTTTGCAACTACTCTTAAATAATTGCTCATTCAATTATAAAAATTCCTAATCAGCAGTGTTTCTACATTTTGAAAATACACATGGGATGTCATGTCATGTCTTTAAAATTTTTCATTGCTTGCAAAGGTGAAATGAATCAACCCTTCTTGAAAACTATGTTTTAGATCCTCGAAATACAATAACCCCATTCTCCAACCTAATACTTCCTTTCCATAAAAGAGTAAACACAACTAAAACTAAATAAAATTTCTTTCTTCTCCCCCAATCTTTACTCCATACCAAAAGCTGTAACTTTATCTAAGCGTTTATACAATTCACACCCATTCTAATATTATCCAATCTGGGAAAGCACGCAATTACATCAGATATCATCCACTTGAAATCCTCATTTATTTGCTTACCGGCAGTCAAAGAAAAAAAACGGCGACAATATGATTACAGTTTGCATGAAATAAGGTAAAGTATAGGATTTGTTCACAATGTTTTAGTTTATAAAGCCTTAAAATACACTTCATTTTTTTGTTAAAGAACCATGTTTCATCCACATCCAAATATAGTTTTCATTGCTTTTTCGGGCAGGGAAGGGGAAGATAAAATGATAAAGGGCTTTGGAGCATCAACACGGAAGGAAGTGAAAGGGTTGGCTAAAGTGCAACGTTAGTGAAGGCAACATAAGACACATATATTGAGTTAGATGTAGGTATCCAAGTATATCCTGCCAACTTCATATGTTCATACGTGACTTAAGCACTAAGATATGCCCAAAACTGTAATGTCTATTTAAACAAAGTTGGCAGTCTATTCATTCTTCCGTATCCATTTTTGAAAGTGTTTTAGCATATGCTTTACACACGCACTCTGCTTCCTTACATTATTTTGACATGCCGCCGCTTCTTTTTTCGTACTCACGCGTACACTGTCCAAATATCCTTAGGGACCAATGCAGACAAAAAGATGTCAACTTACCAGAAAGGGATGAAACCTAATAAAATGAATATTGAATGAAATGCGAGCACGAGGGTAGAATTTGTAAAAAAAAATGTAAGCAAAAGGGTTGCGTTGAAAATAAGTTTTCTTCCTCCGTCCATCCTTCCTCCTCTCGTCCTGCATAGTTTCATGTTCCGATTTTTGATGTCGTGATGAGGAAGAAAGCATCAATTCACATACACTATGTAAGTATATACAAATGTGTGCGTGTAGTCACTCTTCACTTATCAAATGTATAGCAAAGTACTTATATTAGTATACAAGAAAAGATGAGACGAACTGCCGAAAGCTGAAATGAATAAGGAAATGAATGAGTTAGGATGGTGATGTAATGCAATGTAATATGGCAATATTGCTCCAGTGCTTTGACGGACGGGAAAAGAAAAGAGAAAGAACAGGAAAACATTTGATTTCTCTGAGTGATCTCTGTGAGCTACAGTGTATGATCTATGGACATATGTAACGTAGCGATTACATAAGTTCTTTTTCAGCATTACATTTTTATTTTCGTATTGCATTGCTGACTATATAGTCTTCGGCTTATCCTATACGAGTAAATAAATAAGGATGCGCGTGAAGGAGCATTACTTGTTGTAAGAGGTCTTACTTTACTTATGTAGCATGGAACTCACATCCTAGACATTTATCGTATTCTTCTCTCTGACTGAACTCTCGTTCACAGGAATAAACGGACCGTGACTCCGGATGAAATGAGAAAAAATACAGAAAGTCAGAAAGGAATTCGTCATTTTCTTTCCTTTCTCGTAATACTCGAATGACATTCTCTCCTTTTTCTTTTATTTCATTCAGAAGTAGAATACAGAGCTTATCAATAACTGGAGAATGAAAGAAAGAATGGGTTATGCGTGTGTAGTTATATAATGCAATGATAAAAATATTGTTTTGTTCTGTTTTACTGGGAAAATGGGCGTCACTGTTAGTGCTATTGTCCTATTATTACAAAAAGAGTTAGCTCTAAAATGTCCATCGTATGTTTATGTCATTCATTTTTCCTGTCTTATTGTCTTTTTGCTTTTTCATTCTTTCCTTATACATATTTCCATGAATCATCCATGGCTTTTTTAAGATATGTTTATTTCATGAAGTGGGTTTTCAATGTGAAAGACAAAGATAAAAGGGTGGATTGCTTTTTATTAAAATTCCTGTGGATATAGGAAGGAACTGATATGGGCCATTTACTCACAACCAATGAAGAATACTTAGAAAGGAATATTTATAGTGATGTTAAAATAAATGTTGTGTGTCCATTTGTGATCAGATAAGCTTCATGTGATCCTTTAAGCAAATGATATTAAAAAAAGCCAGCGAAAATGCAAGAAATATGTCAGGAGAACGACTAAAAACAAAAACCAAAATCTTAGTTTGGCAGTACAAAATCTACAATTCTAATCCTAAACGATAGAATTGACACGGGATTTTAATTGCCTATTACTTTAAAACTTGATTGATCTGTGACGATTGACCTAGTTTTAATTTGTGGTTGATTTTTAAATACAAACTATTGATGTACAAAATTTTCTATTTTAACAATCGGGGTAGATATATTTTCAGGAAATTGAAGATGTGTAGAAGTTGTTGGAGGTTGCATGTACATAGATCTACACGCATGTGTGGGAATTTTTATTTAATTATAAAAAAACAACGGTGTGTAAAAACTTTTGGCTATGAAGGAATTTGGAATAGGAATACTTCCACATGGACAGATATGAAGGGTTAACTGTGGTCATATCTTCCCATGAACAATAGACAATAGTCAGCAAAATCAATGAACCAAAAAAGCACTTCCGGATAGTTTTTTTTCTGATCAAAATATGGAAACTCACTTTTGGCCCTTTCTTCTTCTATTCTATGTAACAACGGTTACACTAAAGCCTAAAACCAGAACAAATGCCCAAGGGAATGTCCCACGATTGCAATTTTATTGACGTATCATTTTTTCTGAATTAAATGTTTGATTGATTCTTAAATAGTGTTAGCTACGTGTCATGATTTTGCAATAACTGGGATTGTAATTGTGACGATGCACATTTCGCTATATAAAGCTGTTTATGTACATGGTTTAATTTTTGTGATTTATTGTTTTAACTTCCGTTACATCAAATGCGCTGAGTTTTAAAGTGATAATACTAATGTAGGAAATTTTTACTTTTTTGTGAACCTGCAATTAGCTTTATCCATCTCCAGTAACTGTAAATCTACAATGTATTGTTATCAATGTGTATGTCGTGTAGACATAATATGACTATGGTATGGTTTCTCCGTAATGGCCATCGCCATCACACCGTGACCCTAATAAATAGCTATAGAAGAATATTATATTGCATTAAATAAATGTATGAAACACAACAATAATGGACTTCACCGGCACCATCAGTTAAGCAAAGATAAAATTGGCGAATCTAGCGCATAAACTTGTATATAATTCCCATTGAACCATAACGTTTTGTTTGTTTTTATATATACACGCTCCAATGAATGCTACCTCCCACATTAGTCGCCTATTCGACTATTATTTGTATGTATTTTGTTTAAACACTGTATGCATGATTAAATTAGGTAGTTTTTGAATGACGTCTGATTATAGTTTCATCTTTGCAATACTAAACTTAATTTATGAAGATAACAAACCAGAACAATTATTAAGAATTTAGCCATTCTGACTTCAAGTGTGAACCAAGTAAATATAAATTGTCGTATCAATGAGCCTAATTGCCTATTTACATTACATTAAACAGATTTTTCTAACTATAATCGTGCAAGACATGTTCTTGACTAAAGCATAAAAAAGTTAAATGATAAGTCTCAATTAACACGCACAACATCCAAACAAAGATGTGACGATGAGATTAAAAATGAAGCAGCTGTCATTGGCTTAAAATACACATTATGTCTAAAATACTCACTGAAAGACTGAAGGCTTTCCTTTGAGTTTATTTCCACTTTGATAAATGAGAACCTATCTATCTTGTAAAAGATGTTTCTTAAATCAGCCTTCTGGGAAATAGGTCAATACAACGCGGTATGCACTATGCACATAATATTTATAGGCATTTCTGCACTTCTTGTGTGGGTGTTGAGTATGAAGCGATGCACTATAACAATTTTGCATTCTCACAATAATACAAAAGATAAAATCCCAGTGTCACTGCTCACCATTACAAAGACAATCAGCGTTTTTGTATTATACAATAAAGATTTAATGCTGCACATTTGTATTTTCACAGCACGCAACAAAGCCACATACATTGCATAGCATTGTTAGACGAGTTTTCATACACTTGGCTACTTCGTGTAATGATAACATATTTAGGAGTCGCTTCTCATCTTATAATTGATAACATTTAAAGATTATATGAGAAAAACGTTTAGAATATTTTGTGTCCCTGTAACATTAGTTTATATTGTCAACAATACATTAAAAGTCATCTTGAAGTACTTCATCTTCCGTTTACATACATAATTGCAATATTAGCATTTTATACCACCCACATCATACATCACTAGGAAGAAATGATAACTCACAAAAGTCATCAGTTGTTATTGTGTGTTTGGCCGTATTACAAATAATTACTGGACGTTTTTTGTGTTTTTAAAGTAATTGTGCAGCATTTACAGTTTTGGTTTTAAAAAATGGGGAACTAAACCTTAGATAAGTTTGCCACATTATTATTTGTCATTTTTTCATATAAAAAATTGGTTCTTTGTTCGTCACGCCGTTGCACGTTCCCGTCATCATCGTGTTTGTCATGAGCCGTGCGTTTACTCCTCTTTGTCATGTTAAGGTCACCGGTACACCGCCATAAACGAAGACTAGGCCACAATATAAAATTCTAGGTAAAGGGTTGTTCATGGTATAATTTTTAAATACAACATAACACGAATATATTATGATGATGACAAACGTACTTGCGTTCTGATGACTGTTAAGGTTGAAGTCGACGAGCAGTGTTTTTTAAAACTCTTATCATTTTACTCAATGGAATTTGTACAAGCACGAAGTTTCATTTATGTTCAAGGCTGACTCTGTCACATTGTCATTGTGACAATAATTTTTTGTGGAATTAGATGGAGCATGCCATTAGGAGGAGGATGATGGGAAGTAAGGAATGATTTGAATTGTAAGGTATATTTCATTGACAAAGGTTTTAGTGGCGATTTTTTAAAGTCGTAAGTTGGAGGGCTAATAATATAATAACGATAAAGGTTTTGATTGTGGAAGAAGCCTTTGCGAGTGGTGTGAAGTGATCAGTTGTCAGTTGGAAAGTGAAACTGAAGCAGGAACTTAACAAGACTTGTCAGGATATCATTTACACGTCAATAGTAAGACAGAAATAAATAACAATATGCTTATCTTTTTTATCTGGTATTTTTAAAAGGCTGAGGCTAACCTTTGTTAATTGTCCCAGATGAAGCCCATAATTTACATGCTGGGACTTTCGGCTCTATTGGCCATCACCTCTGCTCAGCGACTCGTCCCCTTGGGTTCCCAGTCTTTAGGTCAATATAATGCACCCTGTTTAACATCTTCAAATTGCGATAAAGCAAAGGGTCTTTATTGCGTTCCTCCAACCAACCCTAGCTCTGGAAATCAGCCACGTTGTAGGTGTCCTACAAATTCAACTATTTTCGATGAAGTACGGTCCCTTTGCGTAGCCCGCATAGGGGAAAACTGTGCTTACCGAGGAAACACTTCCTATTGCCCTGTAAATAGTCATTGTAGTCACACAGATCCCCGATCGGATTTGTACTTTTATGAATCAAAATGTTTCTGCGATCCCAACTTTATCCCAAATGAGAAAGGCACCTGC
The DNA here is from genome assembly GCA_027744375.1 of Orchesellides sinensis. Taxonomy (NCBI): domain Eukaryota; kingdom Metazoa; phylum Arthropoda; class Collembola; order Entomobryomorpha; family Orchesellidae; genus Orchesellides; species Orchesellides sinensis. The sequence goes on along the minus strand of JAHZNG010001951.1, from coordinate 8,803 downwards.
TCCCCTGCTGCAAGATATGGCAATTTGTGCAACCATTCTGATAAAATTTGTGATAAGCTTGCTGGTTTGAAATGTGACCTGGAGACCAAAACATGTGTATGTGAGTTTGACGAGCAGTATTATGATAAAGCCAGTGAAAAGTGTTTGAGTTTTATTGGCAAGAAATGTACTAATTATTATGGTTGTGCTGAAAATGCTCGTTGTGTCGGCTTGGCTCCTGCAAGGTCCCGATCTTTTGTCAGTGCCAATGATGCTAGAAAACCTGCAAGTAGTGACAAAGCAATTATTCAGCAGAATAATACACCTAGGCAGGTGAGCACCATTGATGGAAGACTGATTGGAATGTGTGTTTGTGAGTTTGGCTTCTCTGCGGCTAGCAATGGTAGATGCATGGCTACATACAGGTATATAAAACTCTTTGTCAAATTTTAAGTTTTATTATTTGCATTTTTTGAAAGAAAAAATCAGTCGTTTACATGAATTTTTTAATTCCCAAACAGGTCATCGTGTTCTGCAAATCAACCATGTAATATATGCATTATTTTACAAATTTTTGTCAAATTTCTAATGTATGATGCTCCAAGTGCAATTTTTGTCAATATTTGTTCTCAATACAAACGTTTATTTTACACAAAAGGTGACTACACAGTATAGATTGAGTTACCAGTTGTAATTTTTATGCTTAGTTGAATTACTCTTATAAGGAAGTTTCTCAACAAGCTACTTGGTTATAAACTAGTGAAAACCATTTAGGTATTTGCTGAAATATTTGACTTGGAGTTTCAAAACCGCAAAACACTTAAAAACCTAGGTTGATCACTACTTTTAACTCATTGTTTTAGGTAATCCCCTGGATAACCTTGACTGTCAAGACGGAAGGTAAGTAAAATCCAAAATCCTTGATAAAGTAATTAGTTGTGATATTGCATCTCAAATATGGCATTGGGACAGTTATAACGGACAGCAGTTTTAGTTCCAATGTGTACAACTTTATCGAAAACCGGCAATATACGCAAATGAAAGGTACAAAACGGTTTGAATACTTCTTGATATGATTTTCTGTGGTTCCTAATTAAAACAGTAGCAAAATTAAACTGAAGAGGCCTTAGCTTTAACTTGAACATATTATGGCTTGGCTATGTCTTTCACATTGTTAAATCCAACGTTAATTAAATGTCATTTGGTGAGGTGCTAAGCAGTAAAGGAAAGTTATTAGATTTGTATCTGCAAATGATATGCAAAGTTGAGTGTACCTAATTCATTAGGCATGTTAGATCTTATCATTTTAATGATCAAGGACAAAGTACAAGCCTGTCATGCTCATTTTTTATGTTTCCTGTTCTCGTAGATGTAACTGCCACTCTCCGCTTCACCAGTACTACGACTATAATCGCAAGAAATGTGTGGGACTGGTGGGCAGCAAATGCACTGGGACAAATTCTCTAGAATGCGTGGACAACGCTGAATGTTTGAATGGACTATGCACATGTAAACCTCAGTATTCTGAGACTCCACACAGAAAATGCTTGTTGGATTTTTCACAACAATGTGAAAACGACACATGCAATGTTTACAATGGTAATTGAATTAAATGCCATAGTCATATCTCTTACCACCTATCATTCATTTACAGACTAGCTTACAATTATAATATTCTTTCTGACTTTGATTAATTAATTTTAATTGGCCATAATTAACTTAGTCGATTCCCAATTGCAAATTTTTTTAAAAATTGAAAACTCAAATGAAATTGTCAAGGAATACGAGATAAGTTCAAGACGATACCTGGAAACAACATTTCAGTAATATTTAGCCTTCTATAATCTCTATTCAGGTCTCACATGTAAATCCCAACAATGTGTGTGCATGGACGATACACTAGTCTACAACAGGACCCTTCATCGATGCCTTAGTAGACTGCACATGCCCTGTGGGAAAGTTGGACACACAGGAGACTATGGAAATGGAAAGGATTCGTACTACGTCGCGTGTGAACCACCAGCAGTGTGTAAACAAGAAGTTGATGGAGATCTCACTACATCTTTTTGCAGACTCAATGGCAGAAATGCATTATAAAGGCTGAAAGTTCTTTAAAAAAGGTTGTTTTGATAAGGATATTTGAGGAAAGGTGTAAAACACAAGTTTTTAAAAAGTCACATTTAGAATCCTTGATTAGAGTAAAGGCAGCTTTATATAAATTTTTATAAAATGGAAACAAAATGCATGTTTGTGACAGTTCGTTCTTACTTTTGTTGTTAATCATTTAAAATATGTGTACATTGCCCACGCTAATTTTTATATAAACTGCAGACTTTAGTGTAAAGAAATAACAAATCCAATTTAAACACCAATAGTGTAAAGCATATTGAACATAAATGTATGCCTATTGACTAAATATAAATCAGTCCTCAGTTTCTTGGTAGGCAAGAGGTACTTCGGCACGAGAATTAATTCTTTAATTTTTAATTTTTAAACGACTGAAAGTTTTTCATGAAGGCATTCATGAAAAGTATTTCTGTAACTCAAAGGTCCTCAGATATTAATCCTCTCATCTTTTTTGACCATTCAGTTTGAAATAACGTCTTTTGAGTAGGAAGAACTGAAGTAAGCCAACTTCAAAGAGTTTCAAAGACTAACAGCGTACAGATATGTACAATTTGTAGAAAACATGGTAAAATAATTTTGTGGAAATGTATTCGGAATATCTGTCATTTAATCCCTCAACCAAATATCCATTTTCGGTGGTCAGTCATATTGGGGACCTTTAATGCGTTAATTCAAATTCCTACGCGACTTTAATCTGTATTACATGATGCGCTTGAGTTCCCAACTTCCAAGGTTTAATTAAAAGATGAAAGAATTTTGATAGCAGCCACAGATAGAAAACTGTCTCAAGAGATACAGCAAGTAGTACGTTCAAAGAACAGTGACCTATGAAGATAGAAGAAATTTAAAGCGATTTCTGGGAATTTTATTATGAAACCATTAATGGAACTGTCATACCCGCACTGTAGCGTCTGGTCTTGTAATAAACGCTTGAGTTGACCTATTGGTTCAATTTGCAGTCTCGATGTCAACATCAGCCAAAACCAGAGAACAGTCGGGAAGGCTTGACTAAAAGTAGGAGACGTGTGTACAAAAATCTAGCATTTTCCTTCACAACTTCTACAAATAGTTACATAGTCAGTTTACAGTTTACAATAGTGCTTACTAAAATTCATTTTAGTCAAAACTTATTTACTTCAGAAACTTCAGAAATATTTGCGTACTGTTATCCATATATCAATCCTAATGCAATTCATTATAATTAGCTGAATGAAATCATAATGGTTTTTGTAAATGAACTCACATCATCTAATTGCTTTTAAAAACTTTTCAGAATTACAGCTAACACGTCTAACCTTAAACCCTGGATCCGGATTATAGTTTTAAAGTATAGCATTTTTAAGCATATACATTACATTTTAAACGCATTCACACTTCATTCATATACGGTCGCTAGTGTCAAAATTCCTGTACGATTTTAAAACTCACCCCTTAATTCAATCACAGTTCTGGTTTCCCTGATTCTATACTGAAGTAAGCAGAGGTAACTGGTAAACATAACTAATCGGTCTAACTATATGAGAAAATTAATATATTGCATACAAATTTTTTTTTGCTTTTGTTACGTACAAAACGACAGACAGTTTCTAGACAGCATATCAAATAGTTTCTTGAGTTTCTTCATGGAGAATTTTTATGAGTAATCATAATAAAGTTATTAAAAGTCATTTCAAGCATTATGCCGCTTTAACTTCAACATTTTTAGCATTGTAAAAATACATTTGTATGCCTACTAACGTTATACAAGACGGGTCTGCACGTATGTTGTAGTTGTAAATTACTTGGTTGGTGGAATCCACACGTGTATGTACAGTCAAAATTTTCAGTGACACTCAACATAACTTCTTTTACATGCTCAAGCATGTCACAGTCACAGCATTCATTTTTTCCACATAAATAAGTAGTTTTGACTGGAGAAGATTGAAGAGAAATGGAAGGAAGTATGTAGTTATCGTAATGGCATATTTTGAACTTTGCTGACACCATTTGACACAGTAATCAAATAAGGAAAGATGATCATCTGCGTACAGCAAATCAAAACAATTTATGAAAGATAAAAATCCTCAATGAACCGGCTAAAAGCTGCAGAGTTATATTCTGTCAACTATTTAGTACGTTTTTTATTTAGAGACTTTAAACCAAATAAACGTTATGAAATCTCAAGAATTTTACGTACAACAAGGCATACCATTTTGACAGGTTACAAATTACCACTCTTACTGGAAACCCATAAAAATGGTAAGTGTATTGAAACATTCAGTGGAAATAATTCCTGCTAATTTACGATGTTTACCTAAATTTCAAAACTAACAGTAAAAAAATATTTTACTAACAGGAGGGGAAAGGTAAAACGAAGTTCCTAAAGATTCTACTGACAGCCTTTTCGGCTTACTTCCTTCTACTTTCCTGTCATACAGAATTATCTTCAAGTCAAGATTTAAAAACGTACGGTGAATCTTGCGACGCAGACTGTGACGAACGCCAGTTGTTAATCTGCTCTCAAAACACATCTATTTGCGAGTGTATGCTTCCTTCCGCCATGGTTTATGATCAGAATCGAGTAAGATGTGTGGCAAAGGCTGGTCATCAATGTGTTCGGTATGCGAATGAAGTTTACTGCACTCAACACGCATCCTGCGACAAAACCACATCCACTTGCAATTGTGACAAGGGATATTTTAAAACTGAAAACGGGACTTGTCTTGCAGTGGCCAAGTATGGAGAGTCTTGTTCATCTAAGCGGCCCTGCGATCGCAATTTTGGCATGGTATGTAGTGAGAAGCTGTCGTCGTCATCTAAATCGAAAAGAACATGTCAATGCATGTTTCCTTCTGATCAGTACTATGACTCTATTACAAAAAGTTGCGTCTCTTATGCCGGAGGAAATTGTTCGTTTTCCTTGCCCTGTGTTCGAAACGCTGACTGTTTGGAAGATATATATGAGCTTAGAAGAGGAGAAAACATTCATGGCAAAACGTACACATACAATGTAACAGTAGGGCGAAAATGTGCTTGTCGGGAAGGTTTCAGGCAAACCAAAGACAGAAAATGTTTACCAAGTTATCGGCAACAGTGTGATTTGGAGTCTTCTTCATCCTCCTCCTCTGTTCAACATGATGATGATGTATCAAGAAGAGCTTGTAATCCCGAAGAAAATTTAAAATGCTTTGATTCATTCATCTGCCTCTGTAAATCTCCTTTGAGTCAGATTTATGACTGGAAGTTGCATAAATGCGTGAATTTAGTCTCAGCCAAGTGCTCACCAACAAGAAGAAGTGAAGAAGGGGATGCAGATGAAAGTGCTGATGGTGCACCCTGTATTTCAAACTCGGAGTGTAACATTGCCACGGGAAGATGTGAATGTAAATCCGGTTTTACTTCCACCCCCTTCCTTACTTGTCTCAAGGATTTTGGAGCGGAATGTGGCCATTACCGTGACGTTGGAAGTAGTGGAAAAACTGATCATGAGGGAGCGTGTAATATCCACAGAGCGTTGAGTTGCCACCAGAGTCGTGGAACTTGTGGTTGCATTGATGACACTTTAAAGTACGACACTAATACCAAGACTTGCTTAAGTGAGGAAGGGGGACCTTGTGGAACTTTTGAGTATTCTGACAAAACTGGATTTTCTCTTGGTGGAGGAGGCATTCTGGAAGAAGATAGTAGAAACGGAGTTGCAATGATGGTGAGGGGTAACCACAAAACAGGAGTGGTGGTGATGAATCAAGGAAATATCGCTAGTAATAACTGTAACTACTCAACTATACCATCCCGTCATATAAGTGGAATATCTCAAGACAAAGTTGTTCATACTTTGACTAAGATTCATATTAAATGCACAACTGGGCTTGAATGTGCTAATGAGTTTGGGGAGATGACAAGTGAAAACCATGATGGCATTTTTCAAGGATTTTGTCGTTACAAGATGTAAATGATTAATTTTAGATTCAATGATGTTATGCTTGTCAGTCTGTTTTTTCGTTGTATGATGTCTAATAAATTTGATACTCAGAAATACCTTTTGCAGATGCCGCTTGATCGTAACAGAAACTATTGCTTCCTATTTTACATGCTAATTTTTTTTACATATTCTATAGCGAATAATAATGTGGAATACAGGTGTTGGCGTATGACGTAACAAAACGAAAGGTCAAGAATAGATGTGCAGTATGTCCTTTTAAACAAATGTTTGCAGAAAGACTCTCGTACAACACAACCTGCTAGCATCGGTTAATGCCCTTTAGGATTGCAATTGTAAACAAAATCGGAATGCATACACTATGCTGGAATGCATACACTATGCATGTTACATGTAACATTCATATTGGCATAATACGTCGGTATTCAATATTCATAGGTAGGTTTGCACTTTGCACATTGTTGGTTCATGAAACTGAAACCATACAATACCTGTCAACCTTTTTTACCTAGTGAAAAGTTTAAAACATCTTTGAATATTTCAGTGTCAATTTATGAGAGTACCGAAAAAAGCATTGTGATGACAATCCTTGTAAGACATATAATCTTGAACTTGAGATCATAACAGTGAATGTGTAAATATATAAATGCTTAGGTGTATCTGTTTCCATATTTGCTCATAAAATGGCTTGCCAAATATAGCATGTAGAAATGAATGCTGCGCGCTACTACTAGGTAACACTATTTTAAACCATTGTCCTCATCAAAAATCAAGTACGACGGCACTTTTTAAAAAATATTTACATTTTGGATTCTAGGTAGACATTACACATACGAGAGATCAAGAAAGAACCAGCACACATCATATTAAATCATCTTTGTTTCAAAAACTACCGTTAGCTTATGTGCCCATGTCCGTTCCTGTAATGACCACTTACTTTGATGACTCATTATTCTCCCGAAAGAATAGATTATGAATGAGGTACCACGATGATGAAGCAACTTATGACAAAACCGTGTCGGTTTTATTCACAAAAGATTTCTTATGCTAAACACAAACCTAAATTTTTGCTGGTGTCAGTGAACAGTTTCATGTAGCTTGTTGAGCAGACATTAGAAAATGGCTCACCCAAAAATCATTGTGGTGTTTTTTACTCTCTTAACTTTTGAAATTTCCGTGACAGTGGCATTAAACAAGGAGGTAAAGAAATTTCGACATCATAATGAACAATGTATTCTTTACGATCATGCCGAAAAGTGTGATAGTTCACAAGGCTTAATGTGCCTCGACGCAGGACTCAAAGGTTATCGTTGTCTTTGTCCATCCAACCATCTTCACGCTCAATCGTTTGACATGAAACGAAATGCCTGCGTCGGTAAGGCTTTCAACGCATGTGTGCGTGGTAATTCCAGGAGCACCCTGAATGAAACCCTTTGTGTGGAGAATAGTGAGTGCAATACGGCAGTTTACGGACTACCAATTTGTCTGTGTAAAGCTGGATACGTGGCCAAGGATGACGGTAGCTGCGTACCATCTTTAAAATATGGAGATTATTGCAATAGTGGTGAGAATAAAACTAATGGAACTAGTGATGACGACAGCACAAGTTCTACTAGTAAATCTGATAAGTGTGATGAAATTCATGGACAGGCATGCATTGATGGGAAATGTCAGTGTAAATACCCATCAGAGCAGTATTACGATTCAAAAGTGCAAAAGTGCATTTCATATGCAGGAGGACGTTGCGCTTTTGATAAACAAGTATATTCATGCGTCCCCAATGCAAACTGTCCAGCTCCCCCAGTCAAAGTTAATAGTAATCCTATGAGACTACCTCCATTCTTGGGTGGTCTGATGGACGATGGGGATGAAGTGTTTGAAATGCATATGAGACCTCGTCCGCAATTTCCAATGCCTCCACTACCACATCACCATCGCCCTCACCCCTTCCATCATCATAATCTTCCCCTTTTATCCAAACAAGATCCGATGATTGACTTTGACACTAGATTTGATAACTATGACATAGTTGCTCGCTCAATAATCTTCGGACCTGATGGTGGGTCCAAAAAAGAAGATGGAGGGGAAACTTCTGCTGACACAAATTCAAACCAACCAAGATGTCAGTGTCTTCCAGAATATTCACGCACCGCTGACGGTTTATGCATGAAAGGATATGGAAGCACATGTAATCCAGACGATGACGATGGCCACAGCAGCAGCAATTCTTCCAGGGGTGGTGTAAGAGAGTTATGCAACCCTGACCAATTCCTAGAATGTTTGGACGCATACGATGGAACTTTCAAATGTCAGTGTAGAAATCCATTAAACGAGCGTTATGATCCTTTTATGAAGCAATGTGTCAGCAGAGTTGGTCGGCTATGCAGACCGCTAGGGAACTACGCAAAGTGTGACAAAGGTGCAGAGTGCATTCAAGGTGTTTGCCAATGCACTAATGGAACAAGCGTCACTCCAATGGATACTTGTGCTCTGGATTACAATGAGAAGTGTGAGCCTGGTGAATGCAACGTACATCGAGGTCTTCAGTGCCATGGAAAGTCAAAGACGTGCATGTGTTTGGATTCATACTTGAGATATGATCATAAGAAGGGTGCATGCTTAGCATCAAAACATAGCCCATGCGGTCCCGTAGGATTCGCAATAAGTTCGGGAAGCTTTGCTCCAGAAATGGCATACATTGAGTGTGAGGAAGGGTTGGAATGTAAGGAGAGAAAGGTAGCTGGGAAAAATGTACTTAGCGTTTGTATGTAAATACGA